>RQTK01001807.1:13326-28438 GCA_003991915.1 Elysia chlorotica
ATCATCATCATCATCATCATCATCATCATCATCATCATCATCATCATCATCATCATCATCATCATCATCATCATCATCATCATCATCATCATCATCATCATCATCATCATCATCAAAGTCATGTTCTCTCCCTTGTCTTGTCGCCTTTAGTCTAGGCCGCGCGTGATTGGAACGAACACATTAGCGTGATAAGTGTAACTGGCAGTGATGAATTTCTCATAATTCATTACGGGAGTTAGATTAATTGATAGTAATTGTTTGTTCAGCCTACTCAGTCTACACTACAATATCGAGAATTAATGATCTAACTGTAGTTCATTCGGACTGCCTCGAACCACACAGACACAGATTTCTATTAATAGACATCTCTGTGCACAGAGATCACTCGACGCGAGGTGCAATGCCAGTGCAAACGACGCAAAGAGAAATCACGTGACCTCTACCAAGCGCTGGGGTTAGCCTATCGCAACAGGCTAGGCAAGGCAGGCGGCGTTGGAGATCACCGGAAATTGTCTTGGACCTGGAGCAGTTCCGGGTTTATTGAAGTGAAAGCTGAAGGTGACCGACGGCTTGTTGACTAGATTCTTCTTATAACCAGCACGAATCCTTTGGGTTGTATTTCTGTCAACTGCGGGTGTTAATTTTGTTTTAGATAAACTTTGAAACAAGTAGAAATCATGGCAACCTCGACCCAACTGATTTGCATCGCCTTGTTCATTACCCTCACTCTGGGAATTGGTAAGTCTTACTAAGAGCCATGTAATTATTGCTATGTTCAGGATAATAAAGGAATGCTTTGAAGATAGATCTAGATCTAGATTAGATCTAGCTCTCGAAAATGGGAAGTCCCCGAAAATGTAGTCAACACCAGTCTTGTTCTGAACTATGTTGATTTGGATTCTAAGTCTAGCTTGAAAATAATTATAGATTTTTAAAATTTATTGCGACGAAGAGGTGTATGACTTCAAATAAGTCTACCAGATGAGAATGCTCCCAAGGGCCCCTATGCAACTCACGATTATGTTCTAACTTACCTAGAACTAGATCTAGAATCTAGATATTTGCAGAGAAAAAATCGTAACTGACGCTTGAGTTGATGGTAATTGCTATGCAACTTTTTGTGACGCGCTCATAGCTCGTTATCTACACTTGACTTAGAAGCTAATGGACACCCAATGACCCAGCATGACCTTCAGTTTATTGGTTTCAGTTGGTTTAGTTAGTTTAAACCTCTGATTCCCTAGGGCTGCAACAACTCCTGGAAAGTGTTTGGTACAGGTCCTAGGGTTTCTGTGTAAGTTAAATAACTAAAAATAGGTGTTGTGTGGACTAGATCAAGTAGGTTTGTTACTATGAATTCAATGTTGAAAAATGATGTGAACTTGCTTTAGTGATAAAAAGTAAGTTAATAGCTAGATTTCTATTTTATGCTTTTTTTGAAAGTTGAATCGAGTACTCTAGGCCCATAGTACAACAGCTATGGCAGACAATCATAAGAACCTGGTACCGGAAATTAACCTGTACCGCGTAATTAAGTCAGAGTGTTATTTTAAAAAAAGCCTGAACGGGGAACAGAGAGATACAAGTGAAAGGTTGTTGGAAAAAAAATGTTAACCAATTATGTTCAAGTAGGGTATACATGGGTTGGGGTTAGGAGCAATAATGATTATTTTTTAATATTAAAAATTGATTGCAGGTAGGGTTTGGAATTATAATAATAACCGAAACACCGGAACTCAACAAAAGCCACTAACTGGAAAAAATGGGTAGTACCTTAAAGGCCAGGGTGCATGTACTTCAGAAAAGCTGGGAAGAGGCACTCTTTGGCTTTTTTGTTTAAACGCTAGATGAACTCAGCCATGTGCGAGGCGAAGTGCTCCTTAAGGGTGTGTTGAAGGTAGCCAGCGCTTAATGCACAACCAGGTGTTTTGATGAGGTTGGTGTTTGTGCTGGTATCCAGGTTGACAAAGTTTTTTTAGTGGTTCGCTGTCTGGTGGGTGAAGTCTTGCCGAGGCAGTCAGCTGTAGGCTCACCACTCGTCTGTGATTATGTCGTTCCTGGTCCTATCCACTTTTGGATGATGGCCAAGAGGGTCTCGGCGGATCTGTTCTACACGGGCACCAGAAAACAGTCCCTGGTTTCGCGACAAATGCTGTAGTACTGGCAGAACGAAATGGTGTCTTGGTTAGAATTTGTCCTTAAAAAGAGGTTTACAACCTATAGTATATCACTGCAGGCGAACACCGCTGTATGGACCTGTGTTTTTGGGAAGCCCTAGTTCAGGATGGTAATTCCTTATACACCTCATTCTTGCGTAATTAAATAGCACAACTTATTATAGTACACGCTGAAGTTTTGACTATTTCCATGGCATCATGCATTGCAGATTGAAAGCCCCTTACGATAAAACTTACTAAAGCTAATGTAGAGGTGCATATGAGCCCAGGTTCAATTGCCAGATTAGGCCCCCTTGTTCCTTATTGGTTGTAAAGGTGACGTCTGTTGGGTTTTCTATGATAATCATAATTATTAAGTGATCTAATAAAGTACATTTATGCAGAAAATTTCTTTTGTATTTATATTCTTAAAATTGTTTGCAGCAAAAATGCATTTCATTGTGTTACAAGGAACTGTAAACATTGGAAACCCCATAATTCGGATTATTTGGGATTTGATCTAAACTTCAATTTCAAATTAACTTTAGATGAATGGAATTACAGAAGGGGACATACCTGGACTTCTAAGGTGTTAAATTAAGTAGACAGTAATTTGCCTCATTTGAAGAACTGTGTTTACATAGTTTCCAATTCCTATTGTTTTCTTTTTTTAGTTTTTATTGCAACCTTCTTCCAAACCCATTTCTTTAAAAGGCATGTCTTGGGCAGCAATAAGCTTTGAATTTTGCCTACAGGTCATATTATACTTTTGTAATGCCTATTAGTGGTGTGAGCTTCAAATTAATCTAGAGAATCAAACCAGATAAACTTTGAATGGCGAGTCCGCTTTTTATTAAGCCAAAGAGAAAAAAAATGAGCTAAATTTGGATTATAGAAATTTGAATATTCTTCGTTTTGTGAGGTTTCCACTGTAACGATAGAAAATCCCACTAATTTTAATGAATAAAAAGTGTGCAATCACACATCAATTTTGAAGTTTTGCTGGTGACTTCAGAGCAAAGCAGTAATAGAAAGACAAATCCCTTCATTCGGTTTCTGTGGTGTCTTTTCTGTTGTCTTTGTTACTTGATAATTGTGTGTTATGATTTAACTTGTGAAATTTATACTTTTTGTTTGATGTTACTTGTTGGTCTATGTGCTTTTTATTTACTATTAGTGTTTTGAAAACTAAATGTAGCATGATTTACAGATTATAGATGAAAGATAAAACAAGTAGAGATCTTGAGAGATAAATAAGTGTTTGGAAAAAATTGTTTGATTTTAACAAGTAAAATGTGCTTTGAATTTCAGCTTCATCACAGTCCAATGGAACAGTGACCAACTCGGGTACCAATGGTACACAAACTGGTACTGGGAGTGGATCCATGGAAGGTCGTCTCCAGTGTTACAAATGTTCCTCATTTGTTAAGGATGACTACTGCGACAACCCCAGTGAAGAGAAGACTCACGTTCAAACATGCGAACCAGACGAAAATATGTGCAGGAAAGTGGAACAACATAGTAAGTAGCCATCTCTTTGTTGAGAAGAGAGAGAGAAAAAAACCTTTAACATTTCTGCAACGCATAAAGCCACCTTTTGTATGATAGAAACTGTAAGTTAATTCTTTCATCGCCCAGTCACAAGATGATATTGCACTGTAAAAAAAACTAACCTAGTTGTCACCTCGGGTGTATAATCGTCCACTGAAGATTTAGAGAATTTAGAGATGAGGCATCATATAACTTGATAAAACATCTTGGAACAAGCAGATTGACACCAGAGAAAATTTTTAAAATTTATTCTAATAATTCATTGCTGGAGCCCTTTAATCTTTTGTGTACAGTGTATTTCAGATTAAACGTGTCTTAGAATAGGAGGGAAACTAACCATGATGAATTAAGTTTTTTTTTTTTTTAGAATAATTTTTTATACTCTGGAAGTCTGGTACAATCCAACTGTTAACCAGAAAGAAAAGGGAGGCAATTCAAAGGATAAAGATAGGTGTGGTTATTTTTCAAAATCTCAGTTCACACACATATGACAATTGCTGTTTTGGACCCTTCCAACCCAAAAAAATGGGAAATCAGTTGCTGTTATAGGTATTTCCTTGCTTAATTGAGCTATTATAACAAAAATACTTTCTAAATATTAGAAATTTCATTAAGAAGTGCACCGTTTTTATGAAGTATATTTTGTTGGGAAAGAAAAAAAAGGGGAAACAATGGTGTGTGAATTAATCATACATGTATTAGTATTTTACAAAACTAGGCCAGAGGGGCAGATCATGATTTTCTTTTGTAACAAGTGTTTATTTAAGAGACAGCATTATAATTTTGAGACAAATTTCAAAAATCACAATTTAACATTTTTAACATGTTGAAAAAGGTGGCATTTATGGTTCTTTGTGTATACGTGAAATAGCCTTGAATACTTGTTTCTTTTTTTTTTTTTTTTTTTTTGAAAGACGGGAAGAGAAGAAAGAAAAACAACAATGCTTTGATACTCTTTCTATTTTCAAATTATCTGAATAACTGCCTCACTGTGACAGAACTGTAGACTGGTTTCGCTCGTGGCTACCTCACTGGCATAGCACCTCCCAACTGGGTACTTCGGGGTACCAACAAACTACCACTGGTAGTGGGCCTTCATTCATCCTTTATTCCTCCCTTTTCTATCACACAAGAAACTCGTGAATGGGTGTACATGCTCTTAAATGGTTAAGCAATGAAATCAATAAATAGTTTGAAGGATTCTCAGCCTCCCTGTCACATTATGAGGGTTGAGGAAGGAGCAGAGTACCCCCTGTAGAGATCTTGGGTAACCTGGCGGTGTTAAGTATATACACAGTTGAAGTGTTACCTTATTTTTTGTACTGATATATTAATTTTTATCTCTTTGTTTATTACGCTACCGGTATCTGTTAATTCTCCTTCTTCTCTATCTGTCTTTGCACTCCTTCTCTGAAAAAGTTTTAGTCTGTGTAGTGTCAGTTCTAAGGTCTGTATACATTCACAACATTTTTTCTTCTTCTGATTTATAATATTTTTCCTCCTTTTCTTTTATATTCATGGTATCGTTATATCATTGTATCTGTTTCTCTTTTTTTTTATTTATTTATCTTCATTTTATAAATCATTTTATCTCTTTATTGTTGTTTTGTTCTGTTTTGTTTGTTTCTATTTTTTGTCTTTTTCGGGGGGGGGGGGGGTATTATTGTGTGTGTGTTTGTGTTGTTTCTTATAGTCATAGTTAATCAGATTTTATTGTCTTACACAAAACAACGTCATTTGTACAAGTTTATCTTACATTTTAGATTTTCATTACTGGTTTACACTTAAAATCATTCAAAGGGTTTTTGAAATTTTTAAAGGGTTGTGGACACCTACACAGCTTTTTAAGAAAAGAAACCTTTATTGTGATCTTTTTTTTTAAATCAAACATTTTCAACTACATGTATATTTTATTCTATGCTCCATGTAGCATGTGATATTGAAGACGTTTTCTATGCTGCATTCACTATAATAAATGCTGCATTCACTATAATGAAGTGTTGGAACAGCATAACTGTTACGAAGGTTTTATGAACATTCGAAGTCTTTCCCATGGTACCGAAGGGGGCGTGGTGGTCCAGGGGTAAAACATCGGCTTCCGACGCAAAAGGTCCCGAGTTCGAATCCTGGCTGTTGCGTTCCCTGCTGGTTAGGTCGGTGTCAGTATAATGTGACCGACTGAGACAGGAGTCATGCTATCCCGCCCTGTCTCGTGTGTGGCAGCACATAAAATTGTCTTGGGGCCCGTCCACAATATAGCCTATACAGTGCTGCTGTTGGACGTTAAACCAACCTAACAAAAAATCCCATGGTACCGCAACATTTTCGCTGAGAATAAGGTATACTTTAAATGTGTGTATTGTGTACGTTATACGTGACCCAGTAAAGGCAAAAAAGGGCGAACAATAGGGCATTGAGAGGGAATGGCAAATAGAAAAAAAAAGAACTGGGAGAGAGAGAGAGAGAGAGAGAGAGAGAGAGAGAGAGAGAGAGAGAGAGAGAGAGGGGGAGAGGGAGAGAGAGAGAGGTGGGGAGAGATAGAGAGAGAGAGAGAGAGAGAGACAGAGAAAGAGAGAGGGGGTGGGGAGGGGGAGAGAGAGAGAATGAGGGTGGGGAGAGATAGAGAGAGAGACAGAGATATAGAGAGGGAGAGACACACACACACACATACATAAAATGTCTTTCATTATAATCATAGATGTTTGAATTCAAATGTATCTTAATTCTAAGATCAGTACCAAACCTGCATCATATTGTCAGAATTCTCTAAACGTGACAGCAAATATTTTACAGATTTGTTTACTAAAATAATTTTTCCTCGTCAAAAACTGTGCAAGACCACTATATAAAGAGTATCTTCAAATTATAGAGTAGCTGTGAAATAATTTTTTTTTGTTTGAAATTTTAATTGGCATACACAAAACTTACTATCAAGTTATAGACGATTATTATTATTATTATTATTATTATTATTATTATTATTATTATTATTATTAGAATTCCATTTAATAAAAAATTTACTACATCTGGCGACGAGGATAAACTCTAGAAAATTACACAGCTACTGTCAGAGCTACGAGCATTTAGTGCTACACCTTGATTATGGCATTATATGGCCATATCACAGAGTTCAAGCCATCAGAAGGGACGATCAACGACTACCTTGACAGGTTAGACTTTTATCTAGAAGCCAATGAAGTGACAGATGCAGCCAAGAAGAGAGCAATTTTGCTTACTGTGGTAGGTCCACAACAGTTTAGGCTACTCAAAGACTTAACTGCACCAGAAAAGCCTGCCGACAAGACATATGATGAACTGTGTCTGCTCCTAAAACAGCATCATGAGCCTGAACCGCCGAAATTTCTTCAGCGTGCTAAATTTGATGCTCGTCTTCGGAAAGACAGTGAGTCTATACCAGAGTATGTGGCGGCACTGCGAAAATTAAGTGAGTACTGTCAGTTTGGAGCCACACTGAATGAAAGACTTTGCGAAAGGTTTGTGACTGGCGTGAACAACAATGCAATACAACGAAAACTGCTACTTGAACCTGACCTCACACTCGACAAGGCTGTGAGCCTTGCTATTTCAATCAACCAAACAAGTGAAGGAGCGAAGGCTCTAGAATCAGGGCAAGTCCATGCAGTAGCAAACAAATTCAAGGCCGGCTCTTCCAAGCCAACCCACTACAAGCCTAGGAATGATCAGGGCTATCAACACAAACCAGCGCAGGCCCAGCAGGGGTCTTGCCATCGCTGCGGAGGTCCCCACTCACCCAACCGGTGTAAATTTAAGAGCGCTACATGCCATAAATGTTCCAAACAAGGACATATTGCAAAAGTATGCTTCTCGAAGAAACAGCCAGTAGCCACCAGCGTAAAAGCAGTGCACAGAAACAATTTTATTGGTTCTGAACCTTCGTCGGATGTTCAAGCAAATCAAGCCGATGATACAAGTTTTCACTTATTCACTGTGTCAAGTGGTGCGACAACCTCTCCTACTCCTATCAATGTTGAAGTTCTAGTGAACACCACCCCAGTCATTTTCCAGGTCGACACTGGGGCATCGCGGTCCATCATCACGCTGCATGACTACCAGAAATTGCTAGCCGAATCAACACCATTGATGTCGTCAACCAGACAACTCCACACCTACACAGGTCATCAAGTCAAAGTCGTCGGTGAGTGTTCAGTCACAGTCTGCTATCAACAACAGCAAATCAGTGAGATTCTCACGGTGGTGGAAAAAGGTGGTCCACCACTACTTGGTCGAGACTGGCTGCGCCTGCTTCGCCTAGATTGGTCATCACTCTTCCAGATCAACAACATGAGTCGATCGCAAACCCTTGATGACATTCTGCTTCAGAACAGTTCTGCGTTTGGTGAATCAGGTGTGTTCCAGGACCGAAAGGTCAAAATACACGTGAAAGAAAATGCTGTACCCAAATACTGCAAGGCTCGCACTCCGCCTTTTTCAATGAGAGACAAAATTGAGCAAGAACTAGCTAGACTTGAAAAGAACGACATCATCAAGAAGGTAGAGAGTTGCGAATGGGCTACACCGATAGTTCCTGTGCTCAAGAAAGACAACAGTGTACGAATATGTGGTGATTACAAAGTCACTATTAACCCTCAAATCGAGCAAAACAGACACCCAATCCCAGTCATCGAAGACCTATCCCAAAAGCTGTCCGGAGGAGAAATGTTCACCGAGCTAGATCTATCGCATGCCTACACACAGTTGGAGCTTGATGAACAGTCGAAAAAGCTAACAACCATCAACACACACATGGGACTATACCAATATCAACGACTGTGCTTCGGGATTTCATCTAGTCCTGGAATCTTTCAGGAAGTGATGGATAGCACATTTCAAAATGTGCCAAATGTATGTGTGTACTTTGACAATCTGTACATTACAGGCAAGGACGATGATGAACATTTAGAAACTCTAAATAAAGTGCTCAATATTATCAAGAAGAAGGGATTGAAAATAAATAAAGCCAAATGTCAGTTTATGCTAAGTGAAATCAATTTCTTGGGTTACAGGCTAAACAAACAAGGTTTACAACCCCAACCAGAAAAGGTAAATGCAATAAAACTTGCTCCCCAACCTGAAAATGTCTCTCAACTGAGAGCATATCTGGGTCTAGTAAATTATTACTCCAAGTTTGTTCCCAATCTTTCTCAAACGTTAGCCCCCTTAAATAAACTCCTCAGGAAAAATGAAAAGTGGGCTTGGGGACAAGAGCAAGACAGGGCTTTTCAAATATCTAAAGATATCATATCTTCTGATAATCTCATTATCCATTTTGACCCAACCAAGAACTTGACTTTAACTTGTGATGCATCTCCTGATGGGGTGGGTGCAGTGCTTTCACATGGTGAGCTACCCATTGCTTTTGCTAGTAGATCTCTCAACCAGGCTGAGAAAAATTATTCTCAACTCGACAGAGAAGGTCTGTCCATAATTTTTGGAGTCAGAAAATTCCATAAATTTGTGTATGGGAGAGAAATCACCATCATAACAGATCACAAACCATTACTAGGGTTGTTTGGTGAAAATAAACCTTTACCAGAGCATGCTTCCCCAAGATTGCAGAGATGGGCAATCACTTTGTCTGCATATAATTATCAGCTAAAATACAAACCTGGTTGTGAGAATACTGCAGATGCACTGAGCCGCTTACCACTGATACAGCAAAACAGTGAATATGTTCCAGAAGAATTTGAAATGTTCAATGCCATTCACAATTCACCTGTAAATGTGTATAACATTAAACAAGAAACTCAAAAAGATGAGTGCTTAAAACAGGTCTATAACTATTGTGTGAATGGCTGGCCAAACATTGTGGATGAAAGGTTCACTCCATATAAAAAAGGGAGTCTGAACTGAGTGTTGAGAATGAATGCATATTATGGGGATCTAGAGTAATCATACCTATGTCCTTGCAAAATAATGTTCTGAATACATTGCATGATGCACATTTGGGAGCTTCTAAAATGAAAAGTTCAGCAAGATCATGGCTCTGGTGGCCTTACATGGATGCTGATATCGAGAAATTTGTAAAACTGTGTCAGCAGTGTCAAAAACATGGTAAAAATCCTGCCAAAGCACCGTTATACAATTGGGACTGGCCTAGTGAGCTATGGAAACGCATCCATATAGATTTTGCTGGACGTTTCCTCAACAATATGTTTCTCATAGTCATTGATTCTCAATCCAAATGGTTGGAGGTAAAAATGATGAAGTCAATCACTTCTGAAGATTTGATCATTGAATTGAAGGAAATATTTTCTTATCATGGCCTTTGTGATCAAATTGTCTCTGACAATGGACCTAGTCTGACTAGTCAAGAGTTCAAACAATTTTGTTCTGCCAATGGTATCAAACACATCACAACATCACCATACCACCCAGCAGCTAACGGTTTGGCTGAAAGAGCAGTTGGCATATTTAAGACTGCTATGATTAAATTAGGCAACAAATTTAGCCTAAGAGAGAGAATAAATAGATTCTTGACTAAATACCGCACAACACCTCACATCACAACTGGTGTTACACCAGCAGAGCTTTTATGCTCAAGGAAATTGAAAACTCACCTTGACTTGCTGCACCCTACAGTGCAAAAATTTGTCTTTAAGCACCAACAATCCCAAAAAGCAAATCATGATAAACACTCAGTTGACAGGGAATTGGAAGAAAATGACGATGTGTATGTAAGAAATTTTGGAAGAGGTGATGCATGGATACCAGAAAAAATTGTGCAAAATTCAGGTCCACTGTCTTACAAAGTTCAGACAAATGAAGGGGTAATCACCCGCAGACATAGAGATCATGTTAGAGGCACTTGTATTGACAATGAAACTGCAAAAGAGGCGGGGGGCGCGGTGGCCCAGGGGTAGAACATCGGCTTCCGACACAAAAGGTCCCGAGTTCGAATCCTGGCTGTTGCAATCCCTACTGGTTGGGTCGGTGTCAGTATAATGTGACCGGCACATAAAGTTGTCAGACGTACGTCTTGGGGCCCGTCCACGATATAGCCATAAGTTGCTGATGTTGGACGTTAAAAACCCAACCAACCAACCAACCAATCAACAAAAGAGGCAGAAGATCTGGTATTTACGGATAAACCTTTATCAACTAAAACTGTTCTAAAACAACCAGAGTCACCAGACTCAACACCAGTAAACGATAGTCTAGTGGCTATCTCTGAAACACCAGATCAGCCGTCTCTTCGGAGGTCAGGTCTTATAATCAAACCACCTGATAAATTGAATTTGTAACCTGATCAGTGGTTCTCAGATTTAATAGATCTAAGTCAGATCGCAGCATTGTTGCTAATGTAAGTTGCAATGTTTTTGGTTTGTCTATGTTACAGTTACTTGTTATTCATTTTAATGTTCAGTGAAATTAGTCTTGTCATAATAACCTTACCTACAACTGCAAAAAGCAACATAATGTTAACACATATTATCATTGACATATTAATTCAAAGGTATCTTGTCTTGAGTTAAACATTGGATGTCTAAATGCTTATACAGTTATTTTCTTTAGGTCTGATAGTCTTTATGTAAATCAAATTTGCAATTAATAGTTCAAATCATGTGCTTGATCATGTACCATGTTAATTCTGTCAAACAGTACATTGGGAATTACTTTCATCATAGGGTGAAGGAAATGTAATAAATTAACCATCATAGACAGTAACTCATCTAGGCTTATGCACAATGTATTTTAGGAGTTACTTCCCTTGCACTATACCACCACTGATTGTCATCATTACTAATCTACATGTTGAAGATTTCCACTTAAATAAACAATGGCTGACTGAATACACCTCATGTTGTCATTGTATCCCTGTCCAAAACATAATCCAATTTACTACATATATTATGCGCCATACTTTGGCTTGCATATTCGTATTTTTACAATAAAACGGCAGATATGCACAAGTTATGTAAAAGTAAAATGTGTCCTTACTAGTTTTGTGGTTAATAAAGACCCAACTAATGGCACAAAATAGTACATGTATAAAAGAATTTTATTATACACTTTATAGAAAATAAAAAGTGCATATATAAAATAATTGTATTACGCACTTAAAGTAAATTAAAAAGTACATGTATAAAATAATTTTATTATACACACTTTAAAGAAAATAAAAAAGTACATGTATAAAAATAATTGTATTATACACACTTTAAAGAAAATAAAAAAGTACATGTATAAAAATAATAATATTAAACACACTTCAAAGAAAATAAAAAAGTACATGTATAAAAATAATTGTGTTATACACACTTTGGTAGATCAGATTGAGAAAATATCTTATGCAAATGATAAAAAAATATGCAAATGGGGTATTGACATTGTTTTGTAAACATGTTGCATAAACTGTTAACTAACAGCAATCCTTAACTGAGATTTCTCAAAGTATGCAGTATACAATTACAAAAAAATATTGAATCACACATGTTCAACATTACAAAAAAACATCAGCTTAATTTATAAGAACTATTTAGGGTTTCCAGGGTACCCCATAATTTTTGCTTCAGTGTTGTATCTGAAGGCCATATTGTTTGCCTGAGCTGGGAGTAAGAGTGGCATGCCATAAGGACATGTTCTGGAGTTTGAGAGACATTTTCGCATGCACAGAAAGGAGAGTTGCTTTTCTTTAATGTGTGGATCTGTGCATCTAGTTGTCCATGCCCTGTTCTACGTCTAAAAATTGTGTTTTGCTGACATCGTGGGAGATAATGTATGTTGTCTTTTAAATACAACGGATTTGCTGTGGTTTTCCCGTTGTCAGTATGAGATGCACATGTTTTAACAGTGTGGGCATTACATTTTAGCCAGGGACTTGACTACAGCTACTCGCCACTTAAAAAGGTAATCCATTATGGGCAGGAGGGGTTTCTTTTTTTTTGTGAGTTTGACAGACAGGCAGACATACAGAAGACAAGAGTCAAACCATTTTATTATTCCATAATCCTTTGCACGACAAAGCGATGCTTAACGATTTTGCACTGCATCTCCATATTGGAAATTACGGAGCTAAACAGACGACTTTCTAAATTTTTTTATTTCATTATGTTTCTTTGTGTGCTATCCCAAAATGTCTTTAGCTTCTCTCCGTCTTCGATAACAGTCTAGCTGGTTTGCCTTAGAGTAATGGAGTTTTAAAAATATTTTGGGCGGAGGGGGAGGGAGGTTAAGTTTGATCCCAGGATTGGAAAAAAAATGTCTTTGTCGGATGTCGTTCCCTACTGGTTAGGTTGGTATCAGGAGGCCGTAATTGCTGTTATCCTGACAATACATATGTCTGGCAGCAGGTAAATCTGTCAGAATCCCAATACAGCCTAAATGACGATAGGCTTGAAAAAAAAAACACATGCCAAATCAAACAAAACTGTTCCTTAGATTTCTGGAAGTCCAACTGCAAGCTGTGACTAAACTTTAAAATTCAATTACTGGACAAGTTGCTGCAACAGATATGCACGAAAGCAAACTAAAAACATCTATATTATGTCCATACGTAATTTGAAATTTTATGTGCCGCCCTGTCCAATTTTATGGAGTGCCCGTATTACTTTTTGACAGAAGAACGCATGCATGCTAAATTTTGATATCTAAAATAAATTATGCTTTTAATTGCAGCTATTAAAACACATGTTTATTCAAATACCTGTGCATGTCAATAAATCATACTTTTACGTTGAACCCATAAAACCAGGTGATCACAAAGCTTGTATTTATGTCAAAATTAATGACTTTGTTTTCGCGATGTGTTGTGCACCTCTGTCCAGTTTTATGGACTGCGCGTATTGTAGTTTGACAGAAAATCGTATGCCTCAAAAAAATTATGCTTTTAATTGCAGCTTTGAAAAACCGGGTTCATTAAGATGTCTGTTAATATTAATAAATCAAACAGGCAGCAGATGGCAAACGTGGGTGGACAAACATATATTAATTATTTCTGCCTGGCTTTTAAATTTTGACATTTCTATAGTCACCACACGATGAAATTGACAAGATGGGACAGAGGTGAAAATATGTATAACACAGCAACCGATATGAGTCATGGGCGGGATTTAAAAAATTGAGGTGCTTATTGAATGGTCAAGTCACGTTCACTCATCAGTGATAAGATAGCTACCCACTCTCGTGTAAAGAAACAACTGCTGTCCTACTATGATTTTATTAGGGGGCAGGTCCTACTTACAGGGTTAAGCTCTGTCTTATAACATCTCAATTGGGATGTTTCATACTTAAGCCAAAACTATTAATTTTATAGATAAGCAAGATTCACCCACCAGAGCCATTGGATCTATCGAACATCCACCACTTCGATTAGTGAAGTCATTTACCAATAGCGTTTTTCCTCTTTTATATTTTATTTGTCAGAGGATCAGTTAAGGCTATCTTTGAATGCTCATATAGCTAAAGCACATGAAAATCGATTCAACCATTATAATAGCATGCGTTTGAAATTAAACTATTATATATACACATAATTATTTCCAAATACTTAGAAACAGAAATATGCCGGTAAATGGTAAATTCATGCGTTTATAATACAAACATATACATCAAACCCTTTTTACTCAATCATAAAAAACCCTCCTGTACAAATCATAACATCGAACCCTTTTGTAAAATAAAAAAAAATTGATAAAAGTTGATTTCTAAACATAACGTTAACTAATTCCTCTTTTACTGTACCTAACCAAACACAATCCCACTTTTGTGAATCATTGAACATTTGTATATCTTACAAAACAACTACATTGTAAACCGCAGATAAAGTTCTTAAATTCCAAAAGTTTCTTTTTACCTGGACCACCACTCGTTATTTTATTACTATAAGTCACTCGTGGGTGTTTTTCACACAGTGACTAACAGAGGAAAAATGTTGCAAAAAAAGGAAAAAAGGTTTCGTGATTTTTGTTGTTGTTGAAAAAAGACGTCCCTCATCTATGCGCATGGATATGGATAGGAGCGTAGTCATCCAAGAGATTTCCCCCCTCATTTAACCAGACCTGTGAATTTGAGGACCCACATCCACTGGCATGGCATCTGAGTGAAAGGAATGTCAGGTACATGCACCACCATCCCTTTCTGGCCTTGACTTGTGAAACTGAAGGGCGCTGGAGAGCCCAAGAGTCTCACTGAAGTGTCAGACATTGGCTGCGGGGCCCCAAGAGTGAGATCCCCTGAGGGCCATGTAAACACAAATGCATAGACAGCCTTCAGGTCTTTTCTCTGGGTGTACCTTATTGAAAAGAAAAAGAAACTTTGGTGCATGTATATATATTATTTATATGTATATATATATGTATATATATATATACTTAGAGATGGCGATTTTATGGGGCGTTTTTCTACATTTGAGTTTGCTGTGGGGC
>RQTK01001808.1:7247-39929 GCA_003991915.1 Elysia chlorotica
ACAAACAGACATACAGACAGACAGACAGACAGACAGACAGACAGACAGACAGACAGACAGACAGACAGACAGACAGACAGACAGGCAGTTGGAATGGTCGCGTGGGCGACAGGAGAGAGAAAGAAAAAGAAATAAAGAAGAAAAATTATTGTGCGAAGTTACAAAACGATAGTATTAGTCAAAGCTGTAATAATTGTGCAGTGTAACCGACATTTTGAAAAAAATCTTATTTAACATATTTCTAAAATACTGTTGATGTCGAACATGTGCTGCTCAATCTATTATCTTACAACATCTTTGAAATAATCCAAATCAGGGAATCCAATCTAGATTTACGCACGAGAGCCCACAAGATAACCCTTAACCATGTTATGTTTTGTGATAAAATGATTATCTTCGAATTTCGTTTGTTTGCAAAAACTTTTCGTAGGCTCGCTTTGTTGACTCGTTGACCATTTTCTATGGCCTCTATTTTTATAAGTATAATAATCAATGTGACATATCAAAAGGTCCCTGGATCTAATCTCACGATCGTCAGATTTATTCGTTCCATTTTCGTCCCTTGTAACTGGTTGGATCGGTGTCAGTATAATGTGACCGGCTGAGACAGGGGTCATGGTATCCCAGCCCTGTCTCGAGTGTGGCAACACAAACATATTGTCAGATGTCAGTCTTGGGGCCATTCGCCGTATAGGACCCTCCAAAGGAACCTAAGAGACTTTAAACGTTGAAAGAGGGAGAGAACTCTTTCCCTCGTTCAATAGATAATCCATATACAAATAATTATGACTCTTAAGTCCTAACAGGACTTCTATATTCGTGATCGTTTTTTTTAAATATACAGCTAAAAATATTCTATTTTGAATCAAATCTAGGAAGTGGCAATTTGTGTGGGTGTTGTCACACCCGGCTTTTGTAATGGAAGTGCACTGCCGCCTTTATCATGTTTGGACTTAGCGTATAGGTCCTGATAGGACTCCTATAATTATTGGTGATTTAAATGTTTTTAAAAATTATTATTATTTAACAGCTAAAGACATAGTGACTCTATTTTGTATAAAATCTAGGAAGTGGCTATTTGTGCGGGTGTTGTCAGATCCGGTTGTCGGAATGGAAGTGCACTGCCGCCTTTACCATGATCGAGCTTAGCGTGTTGTGAAGAATACAGTGTGTTCTTAGTCTGTGAAGTGATGGGTATGGCTCTTTCAGTTAGTACTAAAATTCTATTTATTTGATGATTTAAATCGGGCGGTTAAGCGATTTGAGAAAGACCATAACGTAAATTTATTCTGTAAAGACAGCAGAACCGCCGAGACAGCAGCAAAAAGGTGCCCGAAAAAAGTACAACATCAACATTAAATATGCAGAACTGTGTTATGCTTGTGTTGAAAATGGCAAATACCAGTCTGTGGTGACCACGGGAGGAAGACCAAACCAGAACACTACTCGCCCAGGGGGTCAATTTGTCATAATGGATATAGCCTAAGAAACTCTTAATGTTAACATTTAGCTTCAAGGAGAGTGCTAGTTCCAAGTTCGCACAGGGGCGAGGCAAAAGAACAGGCCAATTGACTTACGGGAGCACAATACTGGATAATAAGAGTACTTCTAATCTATGTTTATCATAATCTTTTAAAAGTTAGGACAGAGCAATACTCGGCCCACAAGGCCCTCACAACAATGTAAATGTAAACTTCTGTGTCGATAAAAAATATAGTTCAATTTGGGTCTTAGTTTGTCTACATCGATGACTTAGTAGACAGCCGTTTAATTGGTCAAACAATGCATTTTAGAGAGGTGGTCAACGTGGATCTTTTGGTAAAAAATTGGGCCTTTGTAATGCATTGAGAGTAAAAACACAGCGTTGCAAGTCGATAAAAGCAGTGGCCAGAGCGTCTTATAGAATTAAGTATTTTTGTTTGTTTAGATAACATTAACAGGGTTGCAATCATGAAAACAAAATGAAACACAGTTCTAAGAATTCGATAAATCTGGTGCAAATATGCAGTAGCCTAAATTACAAATGTTTTTTTCTTCTTTTTTTTTTGGTATTATTTTCAAGAATATTGCAATTTTTCCAGTTTGTCTAAAAAAATCAGGCCGGTGAAAAAGAATTTGCAAAGATCACTCTTGCATTACACTTTTGTAGTATTTATAGAGTAACGCCCCTTTTTATTTACAGATGTTGGCTCTTTAAATGTACCAAAACGATTATTTCCCTTTAGAATATTCGAACATATTCAGCCCGATTACTTGAACAACAAAAAAGAAAGAAACACAACAACAACAACAACAACAACACCAACAACAACAACAACAACAACAACAGCAACAATAACAACAACAACAACAACAACAAAACAACACAAAAATGAAATAAATCAACAAAAACGCTGCAAAACCCAAGAAATAAATTAACCAAAACCAAAACAAAACCACACCGCCAAGAACAAAAAGTGGCTCTGAATCGTATACCAAGAGGTTACCTTTTTTTTTTTAATCATAATTTTATTCTTTGGTATTACCACCGAATTAAGCTACGCTCTCTAATAATTTAACGCTTCCTATGTCTAAAGAAAGATTAGTCAAATAATCGCGGTGCAAAGTGTTTATGCCAATTATTTATACTAAAACACAATAGCATAATATAGTGCGTACAGCAAAATTTGGACAAAAATAATATTTATGTAGGCTGCAACGTACATAGTATAGACTCAGCCCAGAAAAATTCAACAACAACAACAACAACAACAACAACAACAACAACAACAACAACAACAACAACAACAACAACAAAAGCAAAAATAAAAACAAATAATTCCAACCAAAACATACAAGTTATGTAGGCCTACATAGATAAACCAAAGATGTAGAAATTATCCTTGGATAAACTGCATTAATCGGAATCGCAAAGAGAATACAGCACATATCCAGACAAGCAGTAAAACCGATTACCACCCATATTGAAAGTAGAGTAGATCTAGGCTAAATTATTTTTCTGTAATTAATGGTTTTAAGGTCTAGATCTAGATCAAGGTCTAGATCTATCTAGATATTAGTCTTCTAGGTATAGTATATATAGCAAAAGTAAAATAGATATATAGAATCAAGGCGTGCAGCTACGTCACTAGAATCTAGGATTAGTTGGTGGAGTGTAAATTGCATCTAGATCTTGTGGTCAATGGTCAATTTGTCACATTCGAGTCACAATTATATATTGATCTAGACTCTATAGATTCTAGATTCTAGTCTCAGGCTTTAAAAATCTTTAGACCTGAGCTCTAGATATAGATTCTAGATCTAGTCTATAGATACGCACTAGACTCACTCTCTCTCTCAATCTCTCTCTCTCTCTCTTTCTCTCTCTCTCTCTCTCTCTCTCTCTCTCTCTCTCCATCTATATCTATAGACTGTCTGTATTATCTAGTGGTTATAAACACTGTTTTTCGCAATTATATCTAGATTTTATTGAGTTTGAGTTGTCTTAACGTCCAACATCAACACTATAATATAGGCCTTTAGAAGCTTTATTGTGGACAAGCCCCAAGACTGATGTCTGACTATTAGGCCCATATAAAATGTGCTGCCACACACGAGACAGGGCAATGATACCATGAATGACTCTTGTCTCAGCCGGTCACATTGTCATGGGCACAAATTTTCTAGAAAAAAACGTATTTCCGTGGTGGATCAAGGAAAATTCAGGGTGGCGTCAGAGCGTATCTATTGAATAGCAACGGCGGCTTAAGTCTGTAATTATTGTGTTTAAAATTGGCTATATAAAAACACCTGAAACACTGTCATTTATGTACATTTTTTTCCGCAGTCTTGGTTAATTTGGTTCACCATGATCCATTGAACACTGTAGGCTTAACACTGTATAGCAAAAGTGTGACAAAAACACTGTGCTTCTAAAGCGGTATTTTACACTAGGCCTAGATATAAAGTCTGTAGGCCCCTATACAATTTTTATACCCATCCTTCCAAAGCTGATAAAAATCATTTCTGCAAACTACATACAACTCTAGGTCAGATGTTATTACACAAGAATTGCACAAAAAAAGTCATAAACCCTTTTACAAGGAATTTGTCACGCTTATAATATAAATATTTATCTGAATAGGAGTGGGGATTCCATGTCTCAATCTATAATTCTATTACTCAGGAAGCAATTGTAGTTAAAAGAATTTTTAAACATTTGTAAATTCTCAAGTATGACAGATCAACCGTATAGGACTTATAAATTTCATCCCACATCTGCATTTAAGTTTTATAAAGAAAAATGTATGAACAATTTAAAAATTGATTATTTACCAAGTTAATGATTTATAAAGTCTCAGTTGCTCAACAAGAACAGAGCCTCCCATCGTCAAGGCAATTGAATAATGGAGTATCATGAGAGCCGATGTTTGTAACAGATCTGACACATAATCATGATGAAGAAATCTTAATGATAAAATCTCATTGTTTGCTTCTAAAGTGTTTGCATTCATTTTTAAAAACTAGATGTCTTTTGTCTTTGCAGGAAAAAGTTAAATGGTTTATATAGACTGTATGATAAATTAAGGAAAATTAAAGATTTTCATTAAAAAAAAAAATGTTTGAATGCTAGAGATCAGTTCATGTCTGCCAGATAGTTATTATCATATGTTGCTTTATAGGTGTCTCTGTAGACGAAAAGGTTCAATTTTAAAATTTAAGCATCCAGTTTGTATCACTGTATTTATAAAGAGTTAATATTAGTTTTCATTATTTTATGTGTCATATATATCTTGATCTCATCCAATAATGTAATTTATAAAATTTCTCTTTAGAATTCAACCCCTTGTGAGCTGAGAAAAAAATAACCGGTACTTAAGAAAAGCCACATAAAGAGTTTGACTGTTTACTTTAAGAGTTTGACTCTTGTTCCCAATAAAAAACCCATGAGAAGTTAAAGAGCAAAAGGAAGTGAACAGCAAGTCAGCAATACATATAGGCATGAAAATAAGAATTTGCATTTTAAAAACGTTTTTTTTTCTAAAATAGGTTTTTCAAAAGCATTCAAGTAAGTAACTAATGTTAATGAGTTAAAATTCATTTCATCATGAATTAACCTTTTTATACCATCTTTCATTTAATAAATAAATCTTTTTTTTAATACCATGTTTCAGGAAGAAGATTACTAGAGCAACTGTACATCTTTAGAGCTTAGAACGATTTGAACAGTCTATCTGAAAAACTCTGTCACAGAATTTAGGTTTTCTTCAACTACGATAAGACTGATAAAGTGGTAGATCTCTCTGGCTCGGGGATGGAACTCTCAGGAAAACCGAGCACTGTGAGGAGCATTGCAAGCCTGCCCAATTTGCGCCTGCTGTGCAGCTCGAAATATGACGGCACACAAGGCACTCCTGCCATCGATACTCCAACAATTTTCAGATCCTCAAAACCAGACAGACTCACTCCTGAAGACCTACCATTGTTTCAAAATTTAGGAATCAAGTGCATCATTGACTTCAGATCGAAAGAAGAATATTCCAACTCAGATTGCCCCAAACTGTTGGACAGCGAGTATTTCCTCTACAAAGTGACTCCTGCGAAGAAGGCGGACCAGAGCTTTACAACACAACGGATCGGGAGGGCCTCCCCCGCAACAACCAATGAATTGCAAGCATCAGCGCAACAAGGGTTAGAAAAGAAGCACTTTCTGATTAATTTCTTCACTCCTAGTTACATCCTGCGATCAGTGTCGAAAATGCCGTGCTACCTGTACTGTGTGGGCCTTTTCCATTTCTTGTGCGACCTCATAAGACGAGACACCTCGTTCAAACAGTTTGGCAGATTTTTCACACAAAATGTCATCAACAGGATTGGAATAAAGGGACAGTACAGGGACATCACAGAGCTTTGCAAGCCCGCTTTATGTACAGGTATGTTAAAGACTCAAACTGAAACACCCACAGACACGCACACATACTGCCTTCAAGTCTATCTTTCACATCTTAGTAGTTACAAGAAAACAAAATTAAAAATATTGTAAGTTCTCCTTGTGGATTTTGTCTTGTGTGCACTAGATGTATTTATGAAGCAATGTCACAAAATGTGGCTAGTTACGGTCCACACTTAGTCAATGAGCAACATTTTTTATTTAAACAGGATCGTGGAAGAATAGTTGCTTTATTTCAAAGTACTTGTAAGCTAAACATTTGACACAATTTAACAATATATAATATATCACTGACTCTAAGCTATTTGTTAAATTCTGCTTATATATATTGTTATCTTTCGCATTTAATTTAAAAAAAAAAAAAAAGGTTTCTTGAAGTTGAACCTTATTTAAGTAAGCACAAATATATTGTGGGCAATTGCTTTTTTTTAATGTATAGAATGTAATGCAGGCTATATGGTAAAGTAAATAGTTTCAGTCGAAACTGATTGAAATTTTCTCACAAAATGCACCAAATTCTTTGATATTTTTCAACATTTTGTTTCCATGGCGATCAGTGCATTTGCAGCAACATGTAGGAAAATATATGTACCCTGTGCATAAAATTGGTGTCAAGTGTAGCAAATCAGCTTTTTTCCTTTTTCAACCAGATTATCTTAATCCTCAAACAAGGCCCCTTTTCTCAGCAACCCTGGTCTTTTAGCGGTGCACTGCTTGCCTAAGTGGAGAGTCAAAATTTGACAGTAACACTATTGGGCAGCATTGGTTCACTGCTCAGAAGGCGAAATGTCCAAAAAAATGACATCCTTTTTGTTGAAGCACACATAAAAAGGATGTGACCACAATATCACAATACCATACAGTGACAAAATGACCATTGAATAGTTTCAGTGATGTGGATGAAGAATTGCGCTACCCAGCTCATATGATGTTCAGATTACAATGTACCACCTCTCAGGCATTTCAGGAGTGCTTTATTTTAGGAATCATAAAGTTTGGAGAATGATATGACTTTTTTGAAGTAGTAAACATGTAATTTGCTACCTGTAGGCTCACTAATTTTTTAAAATATTATAGGTATACATGTAATGTCCATTATTACATTTTAAAGCCTAGGCAATCTGATATATATATCTATCTGTGGCGCAATCAAAAGTCATGCTTTCAAACAATTGTAAACAAAGGTAGTCTACTAATGGTCATGACTGTCTTGGTACTATTTTTGTTTGTTTGTCTAATATTCTTAGACATTATATTGGTGACAAGGATGAAAGTTACAACTCTCTTCCCCCACATTGACGAAAGTACATTGATTGCCATGGAAACTATTGTAAAAAAGGTTGATGTATACTTTGCGTCAATGCCAGTTTAGTTTAAATTAACTTATTTTTTTTTCAGAAAAATTTTTGTAATACCTAAAGGACATTCCCTGTGTACTATTATATTCTTTTGTACCTTCATAAATTAAACAAATTCCACAATTTGGTGGTAAAGATTCAATGGTTTTTTTCAATCACAATTATTTTCCCCAGCATTGAAACTCATCTCCGACCCCTGCAACTCCCCCATGCTGGTGAACTGTGCTCATGGCAAGGATCGCACAGGGATTGTTTCGGCTCTGGTTCTTACCTGTCTGGGATTACCCAGGGAACACATCATCAAGGATTACGCCCTCTCGCAGGTAGCTTTTTAAAAATTTTTGTATCCAAGGTCGACATCATAATAGGCTATACCGTAGTGTAGATGTGCCTCATGACCAATGTCTGACCATTTTACGTGCTGCCACACACGAGATAGTAGACACCTATAGCAGAGCCGACGTGTAGCTTACTTGTAGCGGGTAGAGCTCCAGTGACGTCATCCGCTTGGGATTCCCCTGACCTAGTTTCTCCCTACCCGTCAGCTCTACACGCTACCGGTAAATTTGGCCTGCGTGTAACGTGTAGGAGGCCCTCTACACGTCGACACTTTAAACGTGTTTAATTGTAAAAAAGGTTGATGTATACTTTGCGTCAATGCGAGTTTAGTTTAAATAATTTTTTTTTTTTTTTCGAAAATTTCTGCAATACCTTTTGTACATTCCCTGTGTATACTCTTTTGTAAGTTCATAATTTAAACAAATAGTGTTTTCAATCTCGGTTATTTCCCCCAGCATTGAAACTCATCTCTGACCCCGGCAACTCCCCCATGCTGGTGAACTGTGCTCATGGCAAGGACCGCACAGGAATTGTTTCGGCTCTGGTTCTAACCTGTCTGGGATTACCTAGGGAACACATCATCAAGGATTACGCCCTCTCGCAGGTAGCTTTTTAACATTTTTCTTTTCTATCCAAGGTCAGCATCATAATCTATAGGCTATAGTGTAGTGTAGATGTGCCTCGTGACTAATGTCAGACCATTTTATGTGCTGCCACACATGAAATAGTACAGGGAGACTTAAACTTCTGTCTCAGCTAGTCTTGTCTCAGGAAGTGTGGAGACGCACGAGTGCCAACACTACAAACAGTGATGCCAATTTCCAGTTTTAATTTTCTGATCCAGCAGCCACTTGAGCCTGGGCCCAATTTTCCGTAAATTTAAGGATTTCCAGTTTTTTTAAAAATTGGCAAGTCAAAGTTAAGTAAAAGTCTACCAAGAGGTTATGTTTTGTGATTAAATGCTATGAAGCTTTATGCGTAAAGGTTCAGTAAAAATATAAGGGTCTAGTTGTCATCACTCTACATGTACAAAGCAAGGCAATTGATGAATTCACGAAACAGGAATGTATGAAGAGAGGTCAGAGGGGGTTGAAAAAGATGCTGTTTAGAGAAAATAAATATCATAATGTAAGGGGTATCAAATTGTGAAGTGTAAATATGGTCTTTAACAACATTATACTATGCACTTACGTGTTATTACAAAGTTATAAAATAATCATTGAAATTATGTGCTGACATTTGAAAGGAATTTGAAATTTTATTATATGTACTTACTTTTTATTGCTTTCCTTACATATTTATAAAATAATCATTGAAACTATACGCTAACATTTGAATGGAATTTGAACTTTTATTAAAGACACTTACCGGTACCTTTTATTACCTTCATTACAAGTTATAAAATAATCATTGAAATTATGTGCTGACATATGTATGGAATTTAAACTTTAAAGAAAATGTCATTTTATCCCTTACAAGAAGGGGCGAGGATACCATGAGTCATGTCTCAACCGGTCACATTATACTGACACCGATTCAACCAGTTGCAGTTGATGAAATTGGACAAATAGCTCTGCCAATCATGGGATTCGTCTTCTTTCTTCACTGCTATTTACTACCTAAATACTTACCACCTACTACTACCAGCCACTAACATACTAACCACTTACTACTAAGCTACTAATATTATATAACTACTAACAACAACAGCAACTAACAACAACAATAAGTAACAACAAATAACAACAACAACAACAACTACAGCAGCAACTAACAACTTACAACAGCAACAACAATTAACAATAACTAACAACTAACCTTAAAGACTAACAGCCAACAACCAACACCACCAACAACCAACACCACCAACAACCAATAACAGCAACGGCAACAGCAACTGCTGCTACCGCTACTGCTATTGCTACTACCACTACCACCACCAATACCATTAAAACATGAATGTTTTTAAAACAAACTTGTTGATTTGTCTGCAGGCAGGACTGGAGCCGATAGAACACCTTGTTCGACAGGACATAGTTGACAAGTACAAGTTGAACGAAGAGTTTGTCACCGCTGACGCAGAGACCATGAGATATCTTCTCAATCATCTGGAAAACAAGTATGTCTGCCAATGTTGCTCTTCTAGTTTTATAAATCATGGCATCTATATTTTTTTATGGATGGCCTACTAGAATTATTCCTAGATACTCAACTGAGACCCATAATGTGCTGGGATCTTTTGGAATTTATGTCGATGTAGATGGAATTGTAAAAAAAATAATTTCTGTTTTTTAATAACGTATGACTTCTTCTATATATATACCAAATTCTTAAGGAAAGGATGTAGAATGTTTCAGACTACTTTAGAAAGCAACCTCACACAGTGAACTTAGGAATAGATGGATGCAATCAGTTAATAAAGATGTGAACATTTTCTATAAAATTATTGATGGAATTAGAGTACATTTTCCATAAATTCTGCTCATAGATTTAATGATAATTTTGTACCTTTATAATCAAACTCACTTCACCTAAATTTCCATGGTAAGTGTAGGTTAAATCAATTTCCCACCAAGTAACAAACAGCGTAGATCTAGATCCAGAGAAAAGTAAGTACTTATACTCATACAGGTGCTTAGATCAATTTTTGTTTTGTTTTTAGTTGTTGTTAATGTGGTTTTGGTCCTGTATTGATAGATAATATTACATGTTATCCTGTGCATGTCTCCAGTCAATCTGGTTTATAATGGGCTCATTGATGGAGGTGGCAGTAAACCCTGTGTGCAAGCCTAGTATAAATTATGAGTTGTAAAGGGGAACCTATACATGTTTTCAGCAAGTCTTAAATGCCCTACTCATGGAATGAGTTAGAGTTAGAGTTATGGTTTGTTGGAAAAGTAACGGCTATATTGTGCATTCATGGAATTAAAACTGAAAGTGAAAGTGAGGATATTTTGGGAGACTTGTGTACATATTGAAAATGCAGAAAAGTTACATAGCTTTAGATTGTAAAACTAAAGATAAAGGGTTGTAAGTACATTGTTGCAGTAGCTTACAACTTGGAGGGGAAAAGATCTCATGAAAAAACACACCCTGTATGTCGTGTCTTGGTGTTACCTCAGGCTGGTACTGAACATTTGCGACATGGGCATGTATGCCTCTTGCATCTTAATGAATACGAATATGAAAGACTGGTTTTCTTGTAGTTGGGACCGAGATACATGTACGCCACACACATATTGTCTGCATTGATGTGCTCTAGTGCAAGCACCTCTTTGTGTTTATCTAATCATCTGCCACCCTCAATTTCAAAATAATAAAAGTTGAAGCTTTTATAAATTTCTGAAAATTCCAAAATAGTGCGCACCAAAGGAAAAGGCCGTAAATTAACAATGTGAAAATGTTTAACTAGATTTATCTTCAATTTTTTTTTTGTTTTGTTTTGTTTTACCTTTCCTCTGTTTCCATAGATACGGCTCAGTGTCGGACTACATGGTGGACATCGGATTCTCACTGAAAGAGCAGATGGCTCTGAGGAAGCGTTTCTCCGTCCCTGCCCCGTCCTTGCACGAAGAGGCTGTGGATAGCCTTTCAGAACTATCGGGTTTGAGATCAAGGGGCTCGGCTATTGACTAAGAAAGATCGCATCCTAACTTGTGCTGTGCTACAGCGAGCCAAGACAAAAATTCCCTTTCCTTTAAAAAAAAATACATTTTATTGTATATTTGACATGTTTTGAAGTGGGAAGAATTTAATTTTTAAAAGTGCACCATCACGAAATACAGCATATTATATTCATTTGTGAATTTTTGTTGTTGTTGTAATATTAAAAGCAAGTGATATTTAAAAAAACAACCTCCTCCTTCCTTCCATATTTAAAAAAACAACCTCCTCCTTCCTCCCCTCAAAGCTTGAACTAGTCATTTAGTGCTAAACGATACTCACAGCTGAAAGTTTAAAGTAGTAAGTAAAGCTTTTTCGCTCGTATTCAGCTTTTAAATATGACATAATTTGAAGTGTCATAAAATGCTCCCTGTTGTTTCCCTTGTATTAATTCTTTTTTTTTTTTTACACTATAATCCACCAGACACTGAAATCTAATTTCATACTAATAATCTGGTGCTAGCTTTGATCAAGAAATGATAAAAAAAATGGTGGAAAACATGGTTAAAAAAAAATAAAAAATGATATCAAGTTGCCCTTGAAAAAAAGTGTTGCATTTAAAGCAATATTGTTTATTGTGACACCTAATATATTCTGAACTAGGTACCTACTTACATTGTATGTATATGTGTAACATAATGTAACAACAAATATCACAATTTAATTTGTAATGATGTATCACCAATTGCAATTATTTTTTTTTTACAAATTATGTTATAATGTGGATTTTAGTTTTCCATTTCTTTTTCTAGTCTTTCACTAGTTCACTTTTAACTGTATATTTATTTTCACCTGTTTTTTTTTTCTCCATCCTTTCTAAATTCATCTGTACACTTTTGAAATTTGAAAATTAATTCCTGTGCCCTATTGATGGACTTGTTTTTTCCTGGAACATAGAACCTTTGAATGAGATTAACAGAAATTGACACCAGTCTAGCAGGTTGATTATATACAGATGAACTAGCCAGTTGATTTTAGACGGCCAAATCAATATGTGCTAGAAATAAAAAAGTGCACTCAAAATATCACCAATTACAGAGTAAGAATCATAGTTCACACATTTGATAATCTTTGGTATTAACTACATTTTTCAAATTTGTCCCCTCCTCCCTACCCCAGAGTTTTTGTAGATGTCATAATCCAGAACAAATTTTGCACACTATAATTTTTGTTATTGTCTTATTCGATGACCAATATTGTTAAGTAAGTTGTAGAAGTTTAAAGTTCCCCAACCCTCAAAAGGGATTTATTTGATGGGACTACCCAAAATTTTTAAAATGAAAATTTGTTCCTCTAAACACATACTAGCATAAGCCCCATTTGAGACATTTTGTCATTGCTTTTGCAGATTTGAAAAGTTTAATCGTTCCAACTCATGGATGTATATTATTGATTGCTATAATTTTTTCAAAGAAAGATGAACCTGACAATGTGAAGTGTTTCAAATTTTATTTAAATAAACTGCTTTTCAGCTACTCTGATTGAGGCTTGGCTCATGCTGGTATTAGAGGGACAAATTAACACTGACATTTAGTTTTGGAATTGGTTAATTTTTTTTGTTATAAATTTACATATATGGACGCAAAGATACTCTCATTTATTTATATTTTTCTTGTGTGAATTTCATGTAATATAGTAATTCATAATCATACATTTCCCCATTTGAATGTTTTATTAATTTTTGCAAAGTTATCTATCAGTCTAATTCACACACAACACACCTGCTTTTTGAGGAAAACTAAATAAGTTTGTAATATGGAAACATGTCGAAAAGATATAAGTTGTCCAATGAAGCAAAAATATGCAAGATGCAATTATATGTAATAGAATTATTCTGGACTTTTTAATTATGTCTAAATAAGGGAAATTTTGAATTATCAGATGAGTTAAGTAGAGTGCACCATATATTACTTTTGATTCGTTTTTGAAATGATCATTTAAAAAAAAGTTTTTTTTTTAAATTGAGCCCTGACTTTCATATTATGGTTTCTATATTTTAAGTTAGACATGAATCAAAACATGAACTGTATATACATTATAGTATTATATATAACCAAGCGTTGAACAATCACTGATTTTAAGGTTTTAACTCCCTTTGATTATGAATGTATGAAAAAAGAAAGATTTAAATTTTAATCAATATTGCAACTGGTGTAAGATATAAACAATTTTTTTTGCAAATTACTTTGTTAAAAATTTACGGATAGTTTATATTGTTCAGATATGTCTCTATGGTTTTTCTGTGAAGAAATAAATTTACAACTATGTACCATAATTGAAAGCCATTTGTTTTCTTAAATTTTAATTTGCCCCGTTTTATTTTTACTTACCTTTTGCATCAATAGTTAAAAAAGAATTGAAGGGGTATTTTTCTCCTGAGACCTTGTTTTTAAACAAAACTAAAATCCCTCTAATTATGTCCATCAGTATTCTTGTGGTTTTAATCATAAAAAAAATATGTAAAGGGCATCATTATTAATTTTATTTGTATTACCTTCTTGAATGTAATAAAAACTAAAGCCACATACAAATTTTTATTTGATGAGTATGTGAGACTAAAATTAAATTTTTAATATCATTTCTCTTAGTTGGTAAAGTTATTAACATGTACTAATCTACAAGGTGAAAATGTGGCCTAAAAATAATACTCAACATCATGATCGATCATCATTTGAAAAAGACATTTTGTCCAATTGTCCAATTGATTTTGATGTATGCATTATCCATGTAAGAAAAGTCAGGAGCAACTAAAAACATTTTTGCTGTGTAGCAATCTTACAAAAATGATTTCAGTTGAGTTCAGACTTGGAGTTGGACATGAAGAAGACATAATGCCAAGGGTTTGTAAGCACTATGTGGCAGTGTTAGTAAGCTTATCTTTACGCTTTCCACTGTATGCAAAGATTTTTTCAACAGTATTTATGAGGGGCTGTAAACTAAATCCGATTCCTACCGAGTAATAAATTTTTTACTCATACTAAGCTGGTGTTCATGGCAAATTATTTACCTAGACTAACGACGTCTTAGGAGGAAAAGTCTGAAAATGTAAAGATGCCATCACTAAATTTTTTTACAACTAACTTTAAAAATTATATAAATTATTTTCAGGCGTAGGCTCTGTCCAACTACCCCTTCTCATGAGTACTGCTCCTTGAGCAAGCTCGGGTCCCAACTAGCTTCAGTTTGTGAAATCACTACACTTGTACCTACATTGATCATGACTGACAGTTTGTTCTTAGACTGCCACACATGGATCTACTCTAAACATCTGGTTTAGTAATAAACTGATTTGATAGCAATACAAATAACTGCCTTGAGGTAGTGCAATATGATTGTATAAATATTTTTTTTAAACTCACCACTGGTGCTATAAAACTTTTTTTTTTTTCATTGTTGCTTTATTTCTCAAATAAATGCTTGTGGCTATGTCATCTTGCCAAATTTATGTATTAATTACTTGTTGCTATTCAGAAAAAAAATAATGAGAGTTGATTTTTATATAATCATAGCAATATAGGTACATGTATTGAACCAAAAAATTAGAATTTTTGAAATTATATGCTGTATTTTTTTTTTTCTGTCTTATCTTTTTTTAGTACTGGTTCTACTAAATGTATGGTCCGAAATACTAACCTTTACTATATTCTTAACCGTTATATTAAAATTATTACTGATTTACAGAGGACATCAACTCAGTAAAGTTGTATCGATGTGAATGTAGACATCTTATTGGAAAGATAAAAAGCTGAGATTTTCAATGTTCAAAAAACTTGTTTTATCTTCATCGCTTCATAAGGTATGAATTTTGGAAAAACCCTAAAAATAGTGCAATTTCAAACGAATTGCCAACCAAATCACTGTATATCCGTTGAGGTTAAGAAGTCCAGTTGTCACCTATTGATAATAGAAACCAATGAGGGTTTTGTAAATTTTGAGACAAAATTGTTCTGGCTGCCTGATCTATTTTATTTTGTTTTCATCTTCATAATCACTACACCCACATAATTGTATAGACTTTGAAAATTAATTTTTTTGTATTCACTGAGTATACATCTACTTGTATTCAAATTTTCTTCCTATTTTCATGTTTATTCTTCATAGTCATACATGTATAAAGTTTTAATACTGTCAAAACATTTTCTGGTACCAAATTTTTTGTTCTTGTGTCTAAAATCTCCTGTTAACAACTTGGTTGTATTACAGAAGGGTCCTAAAACCTAAAGTCTGACAATTTTCCATACAGTCACCTGGAGACTTAAAAATCTCCGGAGTTTGACAAAATAAAGAACCCCAATTGTAATTATATAAACAAGAGAGTGATGTGATGGTTATTTGTAATAGGGATACAATTTTAATGTTTTTTTAGGATTTATGTGTGGAGTGCTATCTTATATTGTGGATAATTTTGTGATAATCAAAGAACTTTAAAATATTGGGGTATTGATAACTATTTAGTCAAATACTACATACGTATGTACTTCATTATCTTCAGTCACTCCCCTTTTTCCTTATTTTTATCAAAATGTTGCTAAATTCTCAACTGGACATTGATCCATAAACTGTGTGAACATGGCTGCCAACCCTACATTTTATTTGCATTGTATGCATTTTCCTGGAACACTTTTTTCTAAAACAGTACACCTTAATAAGGACTGATGTAAAGCTTGCCCTGTCTAAGACCAATACAATACAGTGAAATCTTGCAAGTCCTTGCTTTTCATACAGGTAATGTTTTACTTACTCTAGTACCACCACTCAGTACATGTATACCACACCATGACACTACATACATAATTATATACACGTATATAATATGTAGGTCTATTATTTGGTTCACTGATATTCTATGAAGCATTCTTGTATGATACTAAAACTTACTGAGATTATAGTGGTTATTATTATTATTATCATTATTATAGATGTTGTTGCTTAATGTCCAATGTCACTGGATTATATTGTGGACTCAACCCAAGACCAACGTCTGACCATTTTACGTGCTGCCGTACAGAGACAAAATGAAAAAAAAATACTATGCGTTTTTTACAATAAGACCTAAAAGAACGGGTATGCTATGACTCTATCTCAGCCGTTCACATTTAAAGTGACACCGATCCAACCAGAAGGGGACAAAATCGCCAGAGACGACCTCGAACCTCGGACCTCCTGCGTTGAAAGCATGTGTTCTACTCCAAGGCTATGGCGTTCCCAAGAATTATTCTCTATAGAGGGAGGGAGAGAATTCTCTCCCTCTCTCCGGGTTTAACGTCTCCTAGGTTCCCCTGGGGGATCCTATACGCGACGGTTCCCAAGAAGATAAGATATTTCTTATTTATAGTTCAAAGATAGCGCAACCACTGTGATACAATATCAGATTGAAACTTCAATTTTCTTTTGTTGAAACCACAACTTCACATCGCGTGGTTTTAGGCCTATTCCTTGAATGCACATGTTTTAAAATGGAAGGTGTGCAGATCAATACAAAGACGTGCTAGCACAAAAGTGTTTCAATCCGCACAACATGTGTGTGGTCTGATGGGAAAAGGTTAAACATCCACTCTTCGTTGGGACCGCGGTACAACGTTGCAGTAGCTTACGGCTCGTTAAATTATGAGAAAAAGAAGGCTTACGACGAGTCGTAATTACCATTTCTGACCCTTTCCGTTGTGCACGCACATGTATTTCTGTTTTCTTTTTAAAACTAATCTCAGGTTATTACTTTTGTAAGTTTCCCATATTTTAAAGGAGTTGCACACAAAGTCGGGACTTCAACCTGTGAATTAAACTTTGGACCATTTGCTTCGTCAAACGAGAGCTCAACCTACTAATTTTGCCTGACGCCCTGTTCGTACTCCAAGTTCGTCCCCCTATTCTTAGTTTGAACTATCTCTATTCTAATCAAAAGGTACGAAAAAAAAAATTGCGCGCATGGCCATTATAATGATAAAAAAGAAAACGCATCGAGCATTATTGTTTTATAATGAAATGTAGAAAAAGTGAAGGGTATTGTAATCCTATTACAAAAAAGATAACTTTACCATTTAATATCATCAGGAAAAAATTAAAAACAAATTGAGTATTATTATTATTATTATTATTATTATTATTATTATTATTATTACTATTATTATTATTATTATTACTATTATTATTATTAGGTTCCCCTGGGGGATCCTATACGCGACGGTTCCCAAGAAGATAAGATATTTCTTATTTATAGTTCAAAGATAGCGCAACCACTGTGATACAATATCAGATTGAAACTTCAATTTTCTTTTGTTGAAACCACAACTTCACATCGCGTGGTTTTAGGCCTATTCCTTGAATGCACATGTTTTAAAATGGAAGGTGTGCAGATCAATACAAAGACGTGCTAGCACAAAAGTGTTTCAATCCGCACAACATGTGTGTGGTCTGATGGGAAAAGGTTAAACATCCACTCTTCGTTGGGACCGCGGTACAACGTTGCAGTAGCTTACGGCTCGTTAAATTATGAGAAAAAGAAGGCTTACGACGAGTCGTAATTACCATTTCTGACCCTTTCCGTTGTGCACGCACATGTATTTCTGTTTTCTTTTTAAAACTAATCTCAGGTTATTACTTTTGTAAGTTTCCCATATTTTAAAGGAGTTGCACACAAAGTCGGGACTTCAACCTGTGAATTAAACTTTGGACCATTTGCTTCGTCAAACGAGAGCTCAACCTACTAATTTTGCCTGACGCCCTGTTCGTACTCCAAGTTCGTCCCCCTATTCTTAGTTTGAACTATCTCTATTCTAATCAAAAGGTACGAAAAAAAAAATTGCGCGCATGGCCATTATAATGATAAAAAAGAAAACGCATCGAGCATTATTGTTTTATAATGAAATGTAGAAAAAGTGAAGGGTATTGTAATCCTATTACAAAAAAGATAACTTTACCATTTAATATCATCAGGAAAAAATTAAAAACAAATTGAGTAAAAGTAAGTTTACCATTTAGTTCCATCAGAAAAATTGAAGAAACAGAGAAAAAGTAGTAACTTTACCATTTTAGTTACATAAAAATGGTAGACATACAGAATAAGTAGAAACGTTTCCATTTAAATACACTAAAGAAATGGAATGAAAAAAGGGGAAAAAGCTGAAAAAATGATAGTACATCATTAACAAAAAGAAAATTAGCTGTCATTATGGTCATACTTGTATCACACAATGACCAAGTAGAGAGCATGTCCATTATTAGAGCGGAAGGGAAAAAAAAAGTAGCCGGCGTTATCAATGTTATAGCGAGGGCAATCTGGCGCCGGTGGCAGAGCGTTAGTCATTCCGTTCGGGAGGTTCCCTGGTTGGAAACCATCAACCAGAGAATTTGTCCAATATCGTCCCTCTTATTTGTTAAGATGGTTTTCATGCTCCTTTTTTTTTGTCTTGTTTTTTTGTGTGTGTGTGGTGGTATTACAATTATTGATGGCACACTACTTTTATATGTTGGAAATATACTTGCAATTTGTGTACGGTTTTTGCTAACTCAATAAAGAAATAAAAAAAAAATTATAGAAACGAACACAACTTATGTTTTTATTATTGAACATTTCATATATTCGTTTACGCTGGAAACTTGCCTTTGACTGCGCTATGCGAGATGATATTTCGATGTTGTTTCTGCCATCGCCTGATATTATTGCCCCTAGATATTTAAAGCGGTCACTTTGTTTGAGTTTGGTTCCTTTGATATAGAATTGAACATTTCATATATTCGTTTACATGTACAACTTAAACTCACCAGTTAGTATAAATGTAAATAAAATATATAAAGAGATATTCTGTATCTCGCCTTTTAAAAGTTTTACGTCTCCTAAGTTCCCAAAGAAGGCCCAATAAACCAATGGGATCGTAGAGCGAGTAATTTTATACTGGTACCAATCCAACCAGTCAGAAGAAAAAAAACAACTACGGCCTGAACGTGGACCTTCTGATTAGCGACTGCATGCTCTACTCTTGGATCAACTGTTCATTGAATGCCTTCCTCTTGAAAGGAATGAGATTGGTAGCTTATTGGGTTACCTGGGTTACCGGGTCAAGTGTAAGTCTGGCGAACAGCAGATGTTGTTGCTTAATGTCCAATGTCACTGGATTATATTGTGGACTCAACCCAAGACCAACGTCTGACCATTTTACGTGCTGCCGTACAGAGGCAAAATGAAAAAAAAAATACTATGCGCTCTTTATGCGTTTTTTACAATAAGACCTAAAAGAACGGGGATGCCATGACTCTATCTCAGCCGTTCACATTTAAAGCGACACCGATCCAACCAGAAGGGGACACATCGGCAGAGCCGGCCTCGAACCTCGGACCTCACGCGTTGAAAGCATGTGTTCTACTCCAAGGCTACGGCGTTCCCAAGAACGTAAGAGGTTCAAATCTCAGCTGATGTCAGTTCGTGTAGCGAAACCAACGATCGGAGAATCTATTTGTCCAATATCGCCCCTCTCTGGCTGACTCGGTGACATCAGAATGTGACCAGCTGAGGCAGGAGTCCTGGTATCCCGGCACCCTCTTTGTGTGGCAGTCAGTAAACTTGTCAAACGTTAGTATTGGGACCCGTCTACAATATGGGCTTGCTGCTGATCTTGGATGGTAAAAAACTAACCTCACCACTCAGTTACTCCACTAAATTTTAATTTAAGAGTTCAAAAAGCAGAAGAAAAAAAACACACTACCGTCTGAACTTTCTGACGCCATGTTTGTATTTCCAATCAATTTCTTCGCGTCGTTAGTTACAACTACGTTCGAAAAAGAGGAAAAAAAAAACAACAACTAACGGTAAATTAAATCATTATATTATAATAAAAGAAGAAAAAGTAGCGAACTTTACCACTATTATACATTTCACAAAAAAGAAGTAAAAGTAGCGGGAGTTCCCGATTCAAACTTACTAGCGAGAGCCTTGTCTACAAATTCGCAAAACCTGAGCACGGAAAACGAACATAGATCGTGGCTTGACAAACGTACGGGCGATTAACGAGTATTGACGAAACCATTTCGAGGTTGCTTCCTCTTTATCTCGGTCGGTTTATCTCTCTCTCTCTCTCTCTCTCTCTCTCTCTCTCTCTCTCTCTCTCTCTCTCTCTCTCTCTCCTCTCTCTCTCTCTCTCCCTCCGTGTTTATATCTCTCCGCTTTCTAAAGCTCTCAGTCTCTAGGTGACTGTCTGTCTCTGTCTCTGTCTGTCTCTGTCTCTGTCTGTCTCTATCTGTATGTCCTGTATTTCCTGTCTGTGTATATGTTTGCCCCTCCCCCCCCTCTCTCCCTCCCCTCCCTCTGACACAGAAACAGCAGAAAACTCACTAGTGTCCCTAGATCTAGCGGTGTTGGAACGAAGCATATAATGGAACTTGATGGCCAGACAGCCCAGGTAGTCGTGTCCTGGATTCGTAAGCTGGTCGTTCCAGGTTCGATCCTCGAGCCTATGCGTCAACAAAAAGCACTAGGGGTATGAAAATAAGCAAAGGTCGAGCTATAATCATTTCGTGTGGTTTGTTAATTTATTAGCTGAGCTATTTCGCGGGCGGGACAATAAAGCCCGTTTTTTTAACGGAAATGTCCGTAAAGAGAATGATTACATGCAGTTTTCTGGTCGGACACCAAATAAGCGTACAACCCTAAATCCTCACGCAACGATGACGCGTTTCAAGAGTGTGACTTTCTAGTGAAAAAGACCCAAAGAGACATCGAACTAGGTTCCAACAAGCCACAGATCAGACCAAGACCAAGAGATACCAGAATGGAAAATAAACAAAACAAAAATCAAACACTTCAGCTACCTATGCCTGAACTAAAATGTGCCTTTTGCAATGCCATCGAAACCCCGACGACGTAGAGGATTTCGAATAATTATGTGAACACTACGTTGAACTAAATCCATTTTTATCTTATTTCCCCTATTTCCTTTACATTGTCTCCTCATAAAAAATATGTCCATCCAATCACTCTCCCTAAATCTTCTTAAATTCAGATTTGATATTTTATCCGATGCTTTGAAGATTAGAGATGTTCTATTTTTTGTGTGTTTTAATGACCTTTAATTTTCTTCTCACTTAAAAACCCCTTTAGCTTTAGAGTTTTCTTCAAATGTAGTTTTGATTGCCATATTTCTCATAATCCTTGTTTGTACTGTGACATTTCTTCCTGTGAGCATTAACCATGTTTCGTTTGTATTGTGTAGGCCTCGCAACCAAGAAAGTAAAATAACAACATGAATTGACCCTTCAATCTATGTAAAAGGTGCTCTGTAAGAGTAAGATGGAAGGTTGGTGTTTTGTAAGAGGAGGGATGGGTGCTAAAGACTTGAATTTAATGCCCAAATCGACCCAAAGGTGTTTTTTCTAATTATTTTGACCACGCATATGCCCATAACGCGTTCTGTCAAAATAATTCTTATAAAATGTGACAAAATTATACAGCAAAACACCTTGGAAGTCAAAGTATGTTTATCTTTTAAGTTAAAGAAGCCTGATATATGATCATATAAATATTCTTTGAAACTTTATGCTAAGAAATCCTGATTAAAATCTTTCATTAAATAAATTTAATAAACAACTAAATCGCGGGTTTCTCAAATTGTAGTATTCACCTTTAGGGCCTTTTGTCAAAATACGACAGCATTGTACACGCCGTCTAGCCCAAGCCTGTTGACTTTGTAGGTTGAATTGTCTCGCCATGTCCTCAATTCCAAGAGGGTTTGTAGTTCAAATACGTCACCGAAACAAAGGACAAAATGGGATAGAATTTAGGAACACGATGACAATTAGATCAATAGAGGAAGCCAATTTGTTAAAAAAACGAAGGATACTACTCTAAAGAGTGATTGTCAACATTCTATGGGAAATGAAACCCCATCGTGAAAATGAAAAGTCTTTGGCGACCTAAATCTGTCAATGTATTCCATCCAATATCAATGCTCCAGTTTCCAACGTCGAAATATAATAGCCCCGTATTTACTAATTTCTGCGTAAACCTCTACCACTTTTCCTTCTCAATCATCATCAATCACATGGGACTAGATTTAGATCTAAATCTAGGGTGAATGAACAAGAAGAAAGTGTATTTAACTCCTGACTACAGCAACTGATAAATACAGACAAGTCGGGAAACTCAATATTCGTCTTGTTTGTACTTACTAAGCCTACCCCTGGATTCTATCTCGGATATCCATGTCTGAAGTATGTAAGCGCATGCGCACATCCCAAGACTAAGGTCAATATATCATGACCTCGACCTTGCAAACTGCCACCCCCGGGATAAAGGTCAGTGGATATTGACCGTTGACCCCTGGCTCGTTCATCAAAACCTGCCCTGTCCATTCCATCCTGTACACAAGACATGATTCTGCATTTGGTGCCTTAGCGAACTGATGAATAGGAAGCTTTACAGCTCCATTGGGTTGTAAAGGAAGACTGAAAGAGTTTGTTGCTAAGCGTTCAACTTCATTACTAGGCTATATTGGCTTTATTAGGGATGGGTTCGAAAACTGACGTCGGACAATTTTACTTATGGAAGACTACAGATTTCGATAATTAAGTTCCCTGCATCGCATTTCTCCATCGAACCCCATGGATTCAGTTGGTTCATTCACCTCTTAACGCCCAAAGTCGGCAGTTTTATGCGCCCCACACAGATAGAGATTAGATACACCAAGATTTATCTCAGCTGGTCACATTATATTGGCTCTTCCCCAACTAATCGGGACAGTTTGTAAAGAAACGTTATATGTCTTGATGCCTCAGGTCTCAGTATGCCGTGCTTTGAATTGAAACTATTTCAAAGATCACTCGACGAAATGGAAGACACTTTTGGTAATAGAACATTGAATCTGAAAAATGACTAAATTCTGTAAAGATAATGTTATCACCTATACTTGGAGGAAAAGTTTGAACTAAATGATTAAGTTGTTCTCTTGCTGAATTTCCAATGTCAGCCCTACAAAGGCTATTTTCTGGACGGGCCCCAAGACCAACGTCTGCCAATTTGGTGAGAATTTGTTTTTACGGCTCGTCAGCAAAGTAAAGGGTCTATTTGTTCTTAGACAGTTAATACATTACATTAGTAGAAACGGTGACTTTTTTATACCACTGGTAAAAGAATAAAAATGTGTATAAAAAGATAGATTAAAAGTGTAGAATATATACACCAGTTTAAAAGATTCATGTGCAGGATAACCACAGTTAAAGTTTGTTAGATTCAACGTTTTCTAGAAACCTCGGTAAATATTCTCTCTACTAATTCGAAGCCAGGTGCAAATTTCTTTCCCGATGAAATATTTTACTGCAGTCAACCAAAATGGGACTTTTGGATAATTGGCAATTGCAAGTATGACACTGTGGACTTCACCTCTCAATAGAAAGGCGTGAGTAAAATGAGAAAGCCAGTGTTGGACTCTATCGAGTACCACCTGGTCTCGTCTCCTAGCCCGAGACACTCCTGCCCAGTGACCTAAGTATGGTTGAACACAGTGTAGTTAGTTGTTTGTCAGGTTGTTCTATTGTGCTTTCCATTTTTTTCTTATAAAATATTATCTGCACCTGAGTATGTTCAATTTCGAGCCCCGATCTTGGCGAGCTCATCTGCCATTTTTTTTCCGTTGATTCCAAAAAGGCTGGGGACCCAACAGAGAGTAATTTTCTTACTATTTCACTGTAGTTCATCGATTTTTCCTAAAACATTTATATACAGGATTCGTAAGAACAGTGGCTGAAATACATGTATGAGATTTAAAACTAACAACTGAGTATATAAGAGAAAAAAAGAACAGCAAATAGAACAACAAAGAACAGCCTTATTATAACGTAACTCATTGGAGATATTTAATATAGTGGACGCATTCCAATGTGTAGCCACAATTCAGAATACCTCAGAGGAAAAATTGTTGATAGGAGAAATAGGAGAGAAACGTTTAGAATTGTGCGTTGGAGGAATCTCCCAGGTTTTACGAGAGTGATAAAACGAGAAGAAACCAATTTATGAAACCCTATATATAATTATGGGTTTGATGCGACAGGTTGAAACGCGAAATTGGGAGTTGGAAACCATAACTCAGGATATTTAGAAGATCGAAAGTGGAAGCGATGCTTACAGTTTTGAAAAAGTTGGGTCCCATTTTTCAGGATAAATGACATTGAAACCGTATAAAGTACAATGGGTGACAGACACATTAATCTAGAAATTAGATCCATAAACCACAGAAATCAATGAGTTTGAAATATAATTGATAGAAACTAATGCAACATATAGGAGGGGCTTGAAATATGCCATTTAGAACAAACAAATTTGGTTAAAATTATGAGAAATATATTTAAATAGTATAAAGAATGGAGTATTATTTAAAGCAGAGAAAATTTAAAAAAAAAAGTCAGAAAGTATGAGATATATTGGAACGTTGAAATAACCAAAATGTAAAGGAAAGAGAAGGGAGAACACATTAGATTTATTAAGGGAATGAAAGTTTAGTAGATATAACAAACAATTAAGAGTGACAACAATGGGTAAAAAAAACTATTATGGGGAGTTTGGTCTCACAGTTCAAAACGTTCGAGAGATATTGAAATAGCAGGAAAATCCGAATGTTTAAATGCAGAAAAGAGCTTGAAGTTAAGTCGCCAACCCAGGATCAAGGATACATGGAGCAATCGGTAGAACCCAAACTAAAATAATCTAAAAGATGCTGACATTACAGTTTCAACCCATAGCTTCAGATATTAAGATATATAGGGAAGATAGGATAAAAGTAGATAAAATCTGAGGTAAAAAAGCTAAAACTTGTAATTACCGAGAGAAATGTATTCTAATCGGTGAGATACAACAAGAATAGAGAATAACGGCAACATGTATTTGGAATGCACAGCCCACGACTCAGGGTAAATTAAGAAAGAATATAATAGGAGCAAGAAATAACATGGTAACATGGAATGTAGTGGCTGGATATACGGAAATCAGAATATGTGAGAAATAGAAAGAGAAGAAAAGGAGGAGACCCTAGGAATTTGAGAGTCTAACCCAGGGCTTGTGAAATAAAATGAAACAATTTGTATAACTGTAATATCCTAATTATAAAAAAATAGAAGAAATGAATTACCGAAACTGTAGAAATAAACGAGTGTTTACAAATGGGGGTTGTGACCCATTAGTAAGGATTATGGAAGATTGAACTGCAGTAGATGAAACCCAAACCTCAAAATAATGTGAGTCAGCGAAAGCGTACAAGAACGCAATATTGTGTAGTATGCACAACTAGAACACACACTTCAGGATATAGTTTGATGATGGATATTGAAAAAAAACCATCTGTTGAAAACAAAGAAATTGGAAATGAGAGTTGGGAGTTGGGACCCATAAATCACAATACTTAAAAAAATCGTTTACAATGAAATAGAACACAATGTGCAGTATAAGGAGGAGATGGAAACCAAAATTCCGAATGCTTAGATACTGAAACCGTAGATGAATCGGATTGATTAATTGAAGAAGACAGGGTGAAAAGGGTTATCGTACATTACTCAGGTTATTTAATAGAGAAAGTTTTAATAAGAAAAAATGAGACCTAGAATGGGGGAGAGAGAGGGCAAGAGCGAGAAAAGCTTTTGGATAAGAAGAGTAAGAGAGAGAGAGAGAGAGAGAGGAGGGGAGAGAAAGAGAAAGAGAGAGAGAGAGAGAGAGAGAGAGAGAGAGAGAGGAGAGAGAGAAAGAGAGAGAGATAGGTAGATAAAGAGAAAGAGAGACAGATAGACAGACAGACAGAGGGAGATAGATAGAGAGAAAGATATTTTAAAAATGATACGTGAGAAATTCGCAGGAAGGGAGACACAGGCCAAGAGAAGCAGCCAAATACCATAAACAGGATATATGGAAGAGATCAAATAACAAAAAGAAGCAGATGTTTGAAATGAAGGAGAGAGTCTGGCATTTGGGTCTTCAGCTCAGAACGTAAGGGATGCGATGGAATAACAGGTAGAACCAAACTCTTATGAGGATCGAAGGGACAAAATAAAATAATGGAAACTGAAACCCACAACTTTGGACATTATGAGAGAGGTTGATACAGTAGGACTACAACACGTTTAGGTTGGAGAGTAAGAATAGATTAAAATTAAGTACAACGTCAGTGTTGGGTGGTATAGCATTTAAATTGGAGTAGGAAAATTATTTACATGACAGGGATTAAACTAGTAGACAAATCCACTGATATGATTTTTGGAAGAAGAGAATATGTCGAGTCCTAAGGAAAACCCTTTATGGCGACGAGTCTCAAGACTAAAATATGACAATTTGACGTGCTGCCACACAACAACTAGTGCGCAGATACCATGAAGTAATTTGTTTCATGGGATCTTTTTACCCTTAACTGAAGATGAGAGATATCCAAACGGTCCATGGAATCCAGAGTGTAAACCCTGAGAAGAAATGCTAACAACTGTATGGGAGTTCGGATCTCATAATTTGGGCTAATACGAGGAATATAATATATATATTAAAATAATAGAAAAAAAACCAAATGTGTAGGATAGAAGGAGGGATTTAAATATGATATAAGAAAGATGGAAATGGAAAAACCAAATTTATAGGATGGAAGAAGGGCATTAAGTATGATTAAAAAAAAGATTGAAATATAAGACAAAAAAATTGTAGTATGGAGTAACAAGATTGACACATGATATGAAATATATGAAGAAGATTGAAACAGAACTAAAGATTTAAGATGGAGTATCGAGACTAAAATATGGGTTTTGGAAACCGCAAGATATATATCAAGGAGATCTACATACATTGAATAAACCAATGTACCCAACATAGAAAGCTTTAGAGTATGAAATTTCACACCAACAACACAGCATATATTATGGGAAATATTGAAACAGCAGAAAGAACCCAGTGTTCCAAATGGTTGAGAAAGCCTGTTTTTTTGGGCGGTCTATACATGTAGCTCAGAATATAGAAAACGAAACAATAGGCAGATTGTAATGTGTATGGTGGAGAAATATTGAAATTTCCCAACATGTGACTTAGGATAATAGGAAAAAGAAGAGATATTGAAAGGAAGTAGATGAAATCAAATGTGAAAAAGAGACTGCAATAAGGGACTAGGAACCTATAAGTTTGAATATAATAGATATTGATATGGAAAAAAACAGTACCAAAGGTTTAGGATGGAGGCGAATGAAGAAATTGTAGGACTATAATAGAGATTTGAAAATAAATGACAAAACCTCTTGTTTGAGATTGTTGGGAGAGTTTGGGGGACTTGGGACTCCAAAAAAACAACCCAGGATATAAAAGAAATTGACAATTAAGACTATCGAAAGTACATAACGTTATAAAGAATAAGATGGTCTTAATTGGGAATTATGACCAATAGCTAAGGCTGCATGACAGATTAAAATGCAGTAGATAAAATGAACAAAAAAACAAACAAAAAATAACTAAACAAAACAAAAAACAAAACAACAACAACCCAACATAGGATTAGGGACAAAATTAAGGGTTCTCAAAGCATACACTTGGTCCACCCTTTTGTATGGTTTTGAAACTTGGACAATAAATATAAAAAAAGAGCTGAAGCAGCAGAAATGCGTTTCCTAGGAAGAATACTAAGAACATCATAGACGGTTGCGATATCAAAAGAAAATCTGCTAGATAAGACTAACAAAAGACAAATAGAATTTGTTGTGCATCTAAACCGACGCAAAAGTATGGAACATTCGGTCCTAACTGGAAAAATAGATGGTACAAGAAGGAGAGGTAGACAAGAATAACATTTAGATTCTAAAACAAATTGGCAACCAATAAAGACAATAAAGAGCACTTTAGACTTTTTATAGATGGCTGTACAAAGAAATTAGTGGCGTGCCGTGATCACCTTTGTCTGCTCTAGACCCGGTACTTCATGAATGACGAATGAAGAGAAAACTTCAGAAAATAGTATGAGTCAGCGGAGAGACTAATAATGGGGTTGGGGGGTTGGGGTTGGTTTAACACCCACAGCAGCACTATATAGGCTATAGTGTGGACGGGCCCCAAGACGGATGTCTGACAATTTTATGTGCTGCCACAGACGAGACAGGGCGGGGATACCATGACTCCTGTCTCAGCCGGTCACCTAATAATGGGAGAAGGAACCCATAACTGTGGACATTATGAACGAGACTGAGACATTAGTAGGTACGAATTTAGACCGAAGAGGGAAGTTAAACTAATAGAAAGTACCACAAGATAAGGCTTAATAGCATCTAAAAAGGAAGAGTAGAACATTAGAGAAATTGAAATGAAGTTGTTATTTTTATTGAGGGAAAGCGATTTATTTTATGGGACTATATAAATGATGATTCAAGAGAATAATCGAAAACGTCCATGCATTGCAATGTGCATAACGGGAGGAAAATTGCTCAAGATTTTATGGGAGTCAAAGATTGAAACAGTAGAAAGAAGTATGCCAATCAGATATCAAGGAAAATGGCAGTTTATCGATAAGCTAAATTAATCTAAGTTTTTTTTAGAGAAAGAGCAACAAAAAACCAGATCAAATGTGCAGAATGGGATATAACACTTCAGCGAAGAAAGACAGTCCATATAATTCGATATATAACGTGAAGGAGATTGACTGAAATTATCATGGCATTAGAAGTCATAACTCAACATATTTGAATATAGAAGCACACGAGCCCGCGGGGAGAAACCTGGACTATTGTCTCAACCGATAAAATTATACTAACATTGAAGCAACAAGTAGGGGACACAATTGGACAAATGCATTTATTTTTTTAGCGTTCAATGTCAGCCCTTTATAGGCTATAGTGTGGACGGGCCCCAAGACCACTGGACAATTTATGAGTGCCAAACAGACAGCAGGCGGGATACCATGACTCCTGTCTCAGACGTTCACATTAAACTGACACCGACCCAACCAATAGGAAGCAAAATCGCCAGGACTCGAGCTACGGACCTTCAGCGTCGGAAACCGATGTTTTAACCGCGTTTCACTGATTTTTAGACGATCGTTGGTTTCCAATCGACTAATGTCCGATAAGGAGACCAACGCTTTACCATTTGAGTTAGTTCGCCTCCCACACTGTGCTGGAGAGCATACAGTTCTGTGAGGAGATATATCGTCCTAGGCATAAAATAACGTTTCCAAAGTCTGGTTCAGCATAAACGTTCCACTCCAGATTATTTAGATGGATAATACGCTCCATCGTCGATAAGGTAACCACGACGCCGATTGAAAAGCCAAGTCAGAAATTAAGGTAAACAAATGAAACAAGATGATATCATGACAAAATTGGAGTTGTTTTATTCAAACACTCAAAGTAACAGCAGTCTCAAATGAAATATTAATCATGGCCGCTGTTGACGTAACTCTGCCAGAGAGCCTGAACTCGTTTTACGCTCAGTTCGACAGAGTCAATGAGACCTTGCCTGTTCCTATGCCTTGCGAGGAAGTGTGACCACTGTCAGTTACGTAACACGACACATGGCGCACACTGAGTAGACTACATCAAAACAAGGCGGTTGGGCTTGATATACAATTATAGTTAGTCAAATTAATACTTAAATCGTGTAGTTCTAAACTAGCTCATGTTCTTACTTTCCTCTCATGTCATCTACCTCAAAGTCACTTGTAGATCTAGATTTCGGAACTACAGTGGATAGGCACATCATACATCTGTTCTAGATCTAGAATCTAGTTTTACCCTGCATTTCTAGATCTGAAGCTAGATATGCATTTTCCTTTAATATAGTATCACAGTTCTCGCAAACAATATCGATATAGATTGGACTCTACACATAGATTTATATTTCGACCAGGTATTAATTTAATATTCAATTCCTTACCTGTAGATTGGCTCACACCAATCATCTCGCCAGTCGCCAATGGCATTTCAAATTCACCAGAGACGAGATAACTCACAATGAGACCGTTGAAGAACAGGCAGAACTCGTCTTTCCCCTTGGGCATTAGGAGGAATTCCATCTCATCTGCCATGGCAAATAAAGTCTCCCCCCCCCGCCCCCCCCCCCCGACGAGCCCTCCCGTCGCCTCTGAAAAAAAAGTGCCCCCCCCCCCCCCCCCCGGAATTAAAACTTTATCAGATTTTGACATCGTCGAAAACAGCGACAGGTTTAATTCTGTCTCTATAAATTCTATTCCGCCTCAGGATATTTCACTGCCGATGTTGGTGTGTGATGGCCAACATTGTTTTTCTTTCAAGAAAAGTTATTGATTTACTAGGAGTACAGCATGGTGTATTTATGTAGGCATGTTACTGGCAAATCAGCAAATGACTCATAAATAAGGAAATTATAAAGGATCCAACCATCAGCAAGCAATTCATCAAGTCCACCAAATAATAAAAAAATGTTAGGATTGACAGTTCTTCGGATAATTTTAGAGAATGCCTAGTTTATGCCTTTGACTGTAACATGTACAGCATAAAAAAATAGATATAACACAAAGAAAATTGAACCTACCAGCACTCGATTCTATAGTTTGTTTACGGACTGATGGTAACCAATATCAGCATTATATAAGCGTTATTCAAAATATTGTGGATAGGTCCCAAAAAACAACTTCTAGCAATTTTATGTACTGCCACACAGAGACAGTGCGGGGATACATTGACTCCTGTCTCAGAGGCTGGTGCCAAAAGTCGCTGGAACCTGATGATCTGATCTGGGTCACATTCAGGATGCTACTGGAGCTGTTTGACGTTGTTGAGTATCGTTTATCGTGACAGGACGACACATTTAGTGGTTCGGAATCTTGCACTGTGATTGCACTAGAGAAATAAACATGGTTACAAGATAAGTTCAAGCAAAACCAAATGCACGAGCCCTCTCCCCCACCCCCCCCCCCCCTCCCCCCAAAAAAATAAAAAAAATACGACCAATATGGTAGAGTAAATATAAAGGGATGTCTTTTGTTGCATCGAGTCCAACCTCAGCATGCTATATTGTGGATGAGTCCCAAAAATAATGTCTGACAATTTTACGTGCTGCCACATACAGACAGTGCGGGAACGGTTTGGTTTGATTTTGTTGCTTGGTGTCCAATGATAAGATAAGATAAGATAAATAAGATATAACTTTATTTGTCCTTAAGAGGACCCCAAAAATGACCAATAATAGAAGCAAAAAAGAAAAATAGTTTAAACAACATAGCAGCAACAGCAACAATGGCAAGAACAAATATGATCCTTATATTGTTAATAATACTGCTAATAGTATTAATTGACAAAAATAATATCCTTCCACTAAACTGTCGTACCTACATCTTGACGAGCAAGTCTACTCGGTGGTAGGGCTGATGAGATTTGGGAGGATTTTTTTTAAATCAGAACTCTATGTGTATACATTAAAAGCAGCCGTTAAACTTACTTTGCTGTACGTTCGTCTGATTCAGTCTAGGGACTCGTCCGCAGTATGGTTTATTTGCTAGTGCTGGGCATCAATCAATTGCACCTAATCTATCTGATCGTTTTTTTTCACAGTTCCTAAACTAGGAGAAAGGCCAACTATTTGGGTAATGAAAGACACCAATATTTCTATAAACAAAGTCAAGGCTGATAACGTATGGCCACTATTTAAAGGCCTTATTAGATGCTAGATCCATTAATCATATCTCACATTCTATAGAAAACAGATTTAATACAAAAGTAATCTATTAATTATAATTATATTACCTGAAACAATTTGCATCGTCGCTGCAATGGGAATTAATTTTAAAAAAACAAAGGTCTCGATCTACATCTGAATTATTCCAGAGAACATGCCGTTTCAGAGCTGTAGAAATTTGGGAAATACACTGGGGAAATGAAAGTAGGCTGATTGATACCACGAGACACGAGGGAGGTTTTTAGAAGTGACGTGGAATGATGGACTAATAGTCAATTAGATTTAGTTTCACTGGCGATTTGTATGGGGAAAAATACGCCCGCAGTTCAACGAAACACCCTTAGCACTGATATATAGACATTTATAACACAGTTAATCACTGCAATCTTTTGTGCTGTAAAACAATGTAAATGCCTGTACAGCTCGAACAGAGACTGAATGTTTTGTAAGGTACACACTAGTTTTAGTGAGACGTTTCACAAGCGGAGCTTGTAGAAGTTTTTCTTATTTGTGTCTTCAACTATAGTTAATTATTATGTAGGCTATAATTACTATAACTATGGTTTGTGGGTTTTGTCGGTTTCTTAACGTCAACAACTGGGCTATATTGCAGATACACAAAGCAGAGTTGCCAGAATGCCTGTCCTCCGATCACATTGCACTGATACCGAACCAACCAGTAGGTAGAAAATTTGCCCTGATAAGATTTCGGCCCCTGATTTGGTGAATAGAAATCGAGCGCCCTAAAATATAAT
>RQTK01001809.1:8487-39883 GCA_003991915.1 Elysia chlorotica
CCCATGGGGTGATGAATGTGGTCAAGTGACGGTCTTGTTCATCAAGTTAACCAAAAAAAGAAAAGTTCCATGCATCGAAGGTAGTCTTGCGAGTGTGAGGGGGCACTTTTCGGGCTTGATGGAAGGGAGACTGGGTATGGTGGGTTTCACGGGTAGCATGGCGATTAAGCGCCTGAAGATCCACTGTTCTCCTAGGCTTTCCTGACTTCTTCGGACAGACCACCATCCTATGACACCAGGTGACTGGGGTGCCTATAGGGACAGGTTCAATGACACCAATACGTACATCTTGGTCTAGGCCAGCTTTGACTTCGTCTTGCCAGTGTACTGGGATTGGGATGGGGGTGTGATAGGCAACAGGCTGTGCATCCGGATCAATCATCAGGCGGATGGGGGGTCCGGACATCTTTGGCAACAGCTGATGTTCACAGACGTTGAAGGTGCTTGCTTCATAGTATTTAAGTAGCCACTTTTCTAATTCATCAACATTTTCCAACATCCACTGGCCCAAACACAAATAATATAGTAAACTCCTTGTAGAAATATTGAAGAATAACTTTATTAACTATAAACACGTCTAGGGTAAATGAGTGGGACAACACTCTTTGTTAAACTTCGAATAAGACTTTATTTGATTAAACGAGTCTTAGTGAAAACAACCATGACAATTTAAGATAACAGTTGGTTACCTGTAACAAAGAAATAAAAGAACATGTTCATAAATCATAAAGATATTCCTCTACGCCCCTCCAAGTCTTTTGTGGGGTACAAGTACGAAAAAGACTGAATGAAACAATTTATGAACTAAGATGTAGTCACTGGGAATCTGATTGATGACAGATTAGGGGAACATTTTATAGGAATTAATCACATGTTTTAACAATCATCTGGAACTGGCAGTTGAATGTAATGAATTAAATCCAAGGATATCTAGACGGATTTCCTCATCTTCAATACCCCGAATGAGAGCATCTCGAATCATCATGTCACTGTAGTCCACTTTCGTTGCGCAAGTGGCAGAACTGCACTTTATCTTAAAGTTGCATACACCAGCTTGCCCCCTAAGACGGGCGGCATAGGCTCTGACGGGTTCATCACGATCCTGGCGCATTTGCTGAAGTTGAACTCGTGCAACCATTACATTTTCTTGGCGTACTGCGAGGGTCTTAATGTTGGCCAATACCGTTTGTTCATCACTTGAGGCAAGACCACCGAATGTTCTTGTTAGATCTTTCCTAAGTGCTTCATCGCAGCATTCAAGGAGTTGAAAGACAGCGTCCGAGTCCTCCAGACGTGTGGCTTGTTTGTAGTCAGACCACCTTTGTTCAAAGTAGGCCCACGTTTCGCTCGTCCCAGCTGCAGAGACAGTAGGGCGCCTGACCTTCTCTACCCTGGCTGCTGTTGTTTTAGCAGGGGCAGAAGTTTGGTGAGCTGTGGCGCTGTGAATGTCTATGAGGCGACTCAATACTTCGGTGGGCGTTGTTGCAGGCCATTGAGTCTCGCAATTGGGAGCAGGACATTGGATGGTACTCATGATGTTCGATGAAGCAAGACTTGTGGACTTTAAACTGATTTTAAATTGTCATAAATGAGTGGGACAACACTCTTTGTTAAACTTCGAATAAGACTTTATTTGATTAAACGAGTCTTAGTGAAAACAACAATGACAATTTAAGATAACAGTTGGTTACCTGTAACAAAGAAATAAAAGAACATGTTCATAAATCATAAAGATATTCCTCTATAGGGTAGTGAAAATGTTACAATGAAATCTCGACAGCAATCAAATCCACAACTGCAATAACAATCTGTGATCAATTCCACTACAATAGCAATCCGTAAATCACTTCAACTTCTATGATAATGGTAACAAACGACTGACTGGCTACTGCTCAAACGTACAAGCCTTTTATACCGATTTGTAACCCATAACATTCGAGTTGTTCAGGAATCTCGATACTTCTAGCAAACACTAAAAAACACGGGATTACAAGGGACATTACTCCAGTTGATTAGAAGCATAAGACTGTAAACAAACCGAAACTGAAAAAAAAGTTGTTTACCACATTGACAGCTTTCTCGAATGATCTTCACAACCGGGGCAGACAAGGTAGGAAAACAAACTAACAATGCATAGACTAGATCTAGATCTTTCTCCAGTCTTCTCATCTTCTCTCTATCCATCTCTATCTCTCTCATCCCCCGTTCCTCTCTCTCCCTTTCTCTTCCTCTATAGCTGTCATCAAATAAACGACCACAAACTTGTCACATAATTATATACATTGATTTTTTATGCTTTTACCGCTCAGAGAGATAGAAGTCACTGCTACTACTACATGTAGTATAATGTATTAACTGTCTTAGGGCATCATGGGCACAATATAGCCGTTGCCATGCTGACTGGCTGCAAGACAAACTCACTCAATCACAGCATCTAAAAGGAGATATATAATTATATACAATCTAATAAATACTAGAGCATTTCTTATGTTGATTTGAGAATATAAAAAAAAGACTTGCGTAATAAAAAAATTGTCATGTTGCGAACAAATATACAGGATTTTCTATGGTCTTTCTAACTAAAGCAACATTCACTATTTTACTTCCACATGTACTACATTTGTAGGACAATTACAATGTAGTTAAATAGTTCTTCTGATGCCAAAAGATTGGCTGATCTTAACCAGTTATAAATAAATTATTCCTCTGGAAGATTTTAATTGAAGTAAGGGTCTGTTGTCCTTCTTGGAAAGTTACCGGCTATCCATGAATAATAATGGTAACAATAGCAATAATTACTATAATAATAAATTGCACTTATATAGAGAGGGTCAAAATTTGCAGAACAGTAAAAATTTGCAGCTGCATTTGAAAAAGATAAGTCCACAGAGAATAAGAAAGAGAATTGGGGAGAGGTCATAAATTAACAACCATGAATGATGATTTAGTTTAGTTAAACTTCTCTATACCCCGATTTCTGGATCTGTAGGTTTTTCTTTGATCTGCCTCAGACAGCCCTGTGCATCCCCATGGGACCCTGATAACGACTGATAAGGCTGTCAGATGGCGATTAATGGTCGTGCTCACTGATCAAGCAGGGGCAGATAACTGTGAGCAGTTGAAATCGCACAAATTGACTCTATTTTAAACCGAATTCTTCTAACCTCGTTGAATAAATTTATATCTATGTGTTGATCAGGTCTCCTTTTTTATTCAGTTCTTTTTGTGCAACATACGTTAAAAACCAAGGCAGTTTGAAAGGTTTTAAAAGACCCTCGTGATATTTTAGTTTAATATGGGATACTTCTTTTTAATTGCCTACAGCTACTTAATGGCGCCACCAATTTCTTTTGTTTTCACCTCCAAATACTTTGGAATTCCTTGGCAATATGCGGTAACAAATTTTTTTTATTGATCGTCATCAAATAAAGAAGTTATATCACTTTGAAGTTCTGAGTAGCTTCAATATCACGGAGACTGATAACCTCCTTACAGTATTTAAAAAAAAAAATAAGTACCTCTATTTTCCATTTTGTTAAAGAATATTTGCACATGTTCACGAAATTACCTGACAGGAGTCTATTGTGCGGTTTGAGTAAATATATGGTTGTTTGATAATACTGTGGTTAAGGAATTATGTAATTATGTTGTCAAACAAACAAAAATTAATAATAAGGACAACGCACGGCTGTTTGCTAGCGCTCATTTAGTTTTCGCCCTGCCGCCAGCCGTGCCCGCGTGAACTTTAACCTAGTTCACCTAGCTACCTGCCGTGGCTAAATTTAGAGCTTTAGCAACCGAGTGTGTGGTTACTTCTAAGAAAGCATTATTTTGGTCGCGTAATCAGACTGTTAAGTATCAAAAACCGTTTAAAAAGCTTGTTTGAATAGTTATTAATGATCTGTAATAAAAAAGTTGTATAAAATTACTATTTATAAGGCTGCAACCAACACTTTTTAATGCCGACCTTTATTGGGTCACAGTGACACATATAATGAAGGGTATTAGAAAACCACTAACTACTTTAAATTCACGCGAGGTTAAGTTTTAAATAAAGGAGAATTGGAAAGAAGAATGGTTCTACCTGATAACTTGTTAAAATCCCGTCCGGATCCTTTCGCATTAGCTAATAAATCCAGGTGACAGAAATATTTCACATATTTTTTTAAAAATTTTAAAGATAAAATCAATGAATTGCAAAAATGGTATCACGTTAATAAAAGGAACACACATGTTTTAACATCAACTAAAACAATGGACAACATCATACTGTTTTATTTGTAATTTATTTATTTGTTTTGAATCTCTGTCTCTCTTTGTCTGTCTATCTCTCTCCCCATGTCTCTCTTTCTCTCTCTCTATTTTTTTCTCCCTCTTACTCTCTCAGTTTTGATTTGAACTTTCATGCGATGTTCTCTCTTAACCTATGGTTATAACTGTATTTTATTTTTTATTTTTCTTATACATTTGATGCTTTTCTTTTTCAAATCTCTTAATCCGTGCCCCTCCTCTCTCTCTCTCTCTCTCTCTCTCTCTCTCTCTCTCTCTCTCTCTCTCACTAATCTAGAAGTCTAGTTAGCTCAATCCTTCATCAATGGAGTTTCCCTGATCTGTATCTATAGAATCTAGATCTAAATCGCTGTATGGTGTATACACCTGCATTCCATATGGTACATCTGTCTAGTGGCAGTAGCGCGTACCCGACAACTTTTTAAAAAGCCATCCGAGAATTTAGATCTGTAAGCTTGTAGAATTTTCTATCTGTAGGTATAGATCGAATAATTTTGTATTCAAGAGGCACATTTTGTAAGTATGACACGAAGTTAAAGAATCAATGAACTTGAAAGAATGTCAATCTCAAGGGCTCTTCTATGTGTACAGTCTACCTGCTTAGCAGCCTTATAGAACAGGTTCATAGCAGATTGATTTATAGCCTAAATAACATTAGTCTAAGAGCATCCTAGAATTTCCATTAAAAAAAAGTTTTCACTTGCTTCATTATTTTAACCCTTTGAACCCGTAATCCCGTTACAGCGGGATGTAAGTATTTGTTAACTATCCGTAATCCCTCTACAGCGGTATATGCCTTATTTGACTCTAGGCCATAGTACCGCTATATCGGGTTTTGTAGGGGTATGATCTAATACGCTATAAATAACTACCAATGTCCAATAATATTCACATCGCTTTTAAAATAATAAATAGCGTCAGTTAAAGATGTCCGCGTCCATCAGGCATGTTTTTGATGATATTTGAGTAAGAGCAGTGAGGGGCCAGGAACATAGAGGTCAATGAGGTCAGGGCAATAGGGTTCAAAGGGTTAATATTTATTTCTTTCTAAAAAAAAATTATGACAATAAATTCATCAGTATTTCCTATCACCGTTTCAGAATTTCAAAACCTTTGGGATCCTTAAACCTCTTTAGAAACAAAGCATGGCGTCCCGAGGAGAGCAAGAGACAACAAAGTTGAAGCAAAATCTTGAGGAGCAACTCGATCGTCTGATGCAGCAACTTTCAGATTTAGAAGAATGCAAGTAAGTCTTCACTTGGTCCCCAGTTAAAGTGGTATCTGTAGCTACTTCATGCACTCAATATCAAGTTCTAATTCATCTGATGTCCCTGAAAAGTCCCAGTTATGAATCCTGATCTTGACTACTAGATACGCAAGACCTTGTTTCCTCCATTGTCTCTGTTGGGTAAAACATTAATTTGATGTGTCTTTCTTATTTAGCACACGGCTGTTTGCCAGCGCTCATTTAGTTTTCGCCCTACCGCCAGCCGCGCCCGCGTGAACTTTGACCTAGTTCACCTAGCTACCTCCCGTGGCTAAATTTAGAGCTTTAGCAACCGAGTGTTTTGATAGCTGTGTTTACTTCTAAGAAAGCATTATTTTGGTCGAGTTATCAAACTTTTAAGGATCAAAAACCGTTTAAAAAGCTTGTTTGAATAGTTATTAATGATCTGTAATAAAAAATTGTATAAAATTACTATTTATAAGGCTGCAACCAACACTTTTTAATGCCGACCTTTATTGGGTCACAGTGACACATATAATGAAGGGTATTAGAAAACCACTAACTACTTTAAATTCACGCGAGGTTAAGTTTTAAATAAAAAAGAATTGGAAAGAAGAATGGTTCTACCTGACAACTTGTTAAAATCCCGTCCGGAGCCTTTCGCATTAGCTGATAAATCCAGGTGACAGAAATATTTCACGTATTTTTTTCTCATTTTAGAGCTAAGATCAATGAATTGCACACATGGTATCACGTTATTAAAAGGAACACACATGTTTTCACGTCAACTAAAACAATGGACAACATCATACTGTTTTATTTGTAATTTATTTATTTGTTTTGAATCTCTGTCTCTCTTTGTCTGTCTATCTCTCTCCCCATGTCTCTCTTTCTCTCTCTCTATTTTTTTCTCTCTCTTACTCTCTCAGTTTTGATTTGAATTTTCATGCGATGTTCTCTCTTAACATAATTATAGTTATAACTGTATTTCATTTTTTCTTTTTCTTATACATTTGATGCTTTTCTTTTTCTTATACCTTTGATGCTTTTCTTTTTCAAATCTTTTAATCCGTGCCCCTCCTCTTTCTCTCTCTCTTCTCTCCCCTCTCTCTCTCCATTTCTCTCTATTTATCGCTCGCGCTCTCTCTCTAGCTACGCCTGCCTGTTTTTTCTCTGTTCTTTCTCTCTTTAGTCTTATACCCTCCTCTTAATTCATTCTCTCTCTCTCTCTCTCTCTCTCTCTCTCTCTATCCATCTATCTTTCTTTCCCCCCTAATAATTATTATATTCATGTTCATACAGCTGAAAAACAGGGGAACCGGATATTTAAATGACGTTTGCCTAACTTTCTTTTTCTTTTTTTGTTTGGAGTAGGTGAGATTTCACTCTGTTGTCAATTGAACGGCTTCTTCATTTTTTTAATGGTGATTTTCGGGCGTATGCGCCATTGTTGTTGGAGTTGTATATTTTAATAGACTGTTAGTTTCTGCTCTGTTTTGGACTCTTAAAATTAAGCAAAAAAGCCACTTTATAAAATGTATATATCATTGAATTTGCAAGTTTTACTAAATAGTTAGTCTATGTCAACAAGTGTTGAATGTGCACACTGTAATATACTGCACTAATAGTATAAACAAAGTCAGAAGCTCAGAAAACTGGTACTGGTACGGAAGAAAAAAATTCATATAAAAAAAAGTATGAAAGATCCGGACTCAGCTTTTCTACACATATAAAACCAATCACTGGTAAATCAATAAAACACAGTTTTTTAAAGTACTCCGCGTGAGTGCGTTAGGAAAAAATCAATTAGAAACTCAATTAAAAAAATACCACAATTTTCCTTCTTGAACACATACCACAAAAAGTAAGTAATAAAAAAAATACAAGTAGAGATGTGAACATGAATTTTAGTGCGTCTTAAACAGCAGAAATAAATCTTTCGAATGATACTAAACTAGACTATACTCAAAATTAAGAAAATTATGATAATTGTCTTGGAATTTGTACATTTCCGGACATTTTTACCGCCCAAGGCCCAGCAAGCGGTGCATATCCCCCACTCCCTGCCTTGACCTGTCAGATCTAATTACCTCAGGTGATAAATCTAAGTCTACCGGCGGCGCGTAGCTACTGACTCGTCTCCTAAGCATGGAGGTAGTTTCAGTCGGTCTTCTCAACCAAATTACTGCCCTGAGCGTTAAAGCAAACAGCCGTGAACGGTGGGAAGAAGTTATGCTTCTTATTGAAGAGAAACAGTATATAAAAACTTGTATCTTTCGGCGATGAAGGAACCCAGAGAAAAGGAAACAGAAAGTTTGTGAAGAATTATATTCTTTTGGGTGTAAACAAAAAACCCAACTAAGTTGCTAAATATAAAGGAGCACAGAAATTAAACCAGAGGGCCAGTTACGAAAGCTCTACAGTCAGTATTAGACAGACCTAAAATAGTCAAACTAGATTACATGTATCATGGTGGCAAATTTATCGACAACTACTAACACCGTGATTTTTTTTATACGAAGAATTAACAAAAGAAATGATCTACACAGATGAAAAAAAAACAAAACAAAAAACACACAAGATCAAACAATAGACCAAGCCTGTAAGATAAATTCTGAATATAGCACAAACTCAATGAAGGCTTAAGGAAAATTCATTTAACCCTGTCCTATAGGCCTCCATAGATGAGGAAGAGCGTGCCGTGAAACAATGCATGGAAATAATTGTATACAATACAGACAAGCTTTCTCACATAGTATCACACCGAAAATCACATTCTTGAGTGTCATTGAGTTGATTTCATGAAAAGGTTTAATTTTAGAATGGCTAGTTTTCACCGAGACCAAAGGGAATAAATGTTGCATTTTACTATTGCAAAAATAGAAAGAAATACATAAGAAAAGTATGTAAATAATTAGGATGTGTATTCGTATGAACAATAAAGTTAACTGAAATGGTGAGGGAAAGAAAGGAAGGGTGTGACTGTTAAATGTTAACATTAGTAAAAAATAGACAGAGAGATCGAGGAAGGCGAACAAAGAAAGAATAACAGAGAAGCACTAATTCAAGAATTGGAGTAGCAACTCGCAGGTGGTATCTTTTCCCGCTTTTCATTACAAAGATCAAGCAATCCTGTAACAATTAATTCAACAGTTATCAAGATACCTCCCGTCCAGTTACCCCAGGATTCCTCAATATCTGTCAGCTCAACAGATGGTGTAATGGATTATGTATTGCCGGCAAGTAACCCTTGGGGAACCAGGAGAAATTTTGATGTCCACTGGTACTTGAAGTAATACTCTATCTTTCTATCGAAAAATCATTACATTTGATCGTGAACTTGGGCAGCTTTAAGTATGTAAAAACCGGTTGTAATTTTAGAGATTTAATCCCAAATATAACCATTTTTCTATAGTTTATTACTCCCGTGTATACCATGTTACCAAAACATGGACGATGGACAGTTCACTTCTGATACAAATAATGTTGTACCACCGCTGGTCCTCCAGGTCATGTATAGCTTTTGTTGTAGTTGGGTGGAGATTAGCTAGATATGCTCTCTAAAATTGTGCCAGCAAGGAACAATTCTGCAGGATGTGCTAGGATGGCTAAATGCTCTTTCACATGGGCATTACTGTCTCGGTTCGATTCACAGCTTGTGCACATGCTGGTTCAGGCGATTGTGGCCAGTTTTGAATCTAAATATCATCACTTGCTCTTTTTGGTCTAATGGGTCTATGGGGTTTTAGTTTGGGTGTTTTTTTCCCACTTATTGTTATAAATGCATGGGCATCTAGACTCTCCGGGAACCTAGAATCTAAATCTAGATTCTATATTAAACTGAAATCTAGGTGAAGTAAAACCAAGTGAGAACTCTCCTACCTGGGAAAAACAAGGTAACTGCGACCTTATTTAGATCTAGAATCTAGACTCTAGAATTATTGTAAATAAACTATTATGATACAGCAGCAATAATTTATGTTAGATCTATATTTCTAAGTTTGGCATAGGCTAAATTAGATTTAGATATAGGCCTACTCCTAACCAACTGTGGCCCTGACTATAGATGGCGGCCATAGATCTAGATCTTGGCTTCTGTGGCAGATTTCACAAAACGGTGCACATAGGTGGTGCCAACTTTCAAACTTTTATTTGGCTACGATTAGATCTAGATCTATGTGTTGATAAATTCTTTTTTTTATATTTTTTTTTATTTACAGGTACTGTTTGTGTATTGAATGAGCGAGAAAAGCAACCAAATATGATTGTTATTTAGCCTAGTATTTTCCATTTTTTCAAAATTTTAAAATGTGTTGTTTAATGCCAGAAATTATAGGGATAGTAGTAATATTATGGTTTAGATCCCAGGCGGGCACACTAAGACAGTGGGACATCTCTTATAGAATCTAATATTTGATGTCTGAGACTGACATAGCTATTTTGTGATTGACAATGTGTTAAGTGGATGGAAGAAGCATTTAACTAAAAGTTTAAATCTAAAATTCTTATCAGAAGTTGGATGGAAATTAGAAAAAAAAATACAAGAGCATGTAAAAGACATAAGACGTAAAAACTAGAGATAGTCATGCCAACCGGTCCATCATCTTCATTCTTACAAAATATTTTATTAACATTGTTCCGTATCTGTGACTGGACTAGGATATTTTAACTGAAGATATTGAGTTTTAATTAACACTGCCTTGGTGGGGATCATTTTATCAACAAGGTGGAAGAAAAGGAATAAAAGGTACTTAAAATGAGTGGTGTAGAAAGGGATCTTTATATTGCCAGCTATACATAGCCAGTTTAAGAGCACAATGCATATGAAAACTAATTTTGTAGCGTTAAAAAAGAATGTGGTTGGATGCCTGCAAGACATTTACTGCCTAAATTTGAAACCAGATCAAACAACAGGCAACCAAAATTCTTCACAGTAAAGTCATGTACTATAGACTCATACAAATGTATGTAAATGTATTTTAAGTAAAGACTGCGCATTAAGCCAGATAGTGAGGACTTAAGTTAACTGCAATGAACTGCTTTCGAAATTTAATAGTATTGTAAATATTTTGATATCAATGTAAGTTAGTTGTCTTAACCCTAAAGGGAAAACAGGGCACACATTTAGCTCTTCACAGATTTTTTCAGCTATCCCCTACAAGAAGAGATAACTAACTTTAAAAACTTGGTTGAATCTTGTACGTAAAGCAATGATTGAAACTTCTACAGTAAAACTCACAAAAGACCATCAAGAGCATCACAGCTAAGCAGCTATTCAAACCGATGACCACAACATATAACAGGCATTTTTAATCCTGAATGATCTGATTTTCTTTGCTCCCAACATCAGTGCCACTTACCAAACTATCAGAAATCAAATCATATTTCATACTTTACAAGGTTGTTCACCTGCCTTCCTTGATGTGTTTCTTGAACCATTCCCACAAGAGATGAGCTTGCTACTATTTCCAGCCAAATTGAGGAACTGCCATCCTACAAATACCTTTGCAAGCTCTACCTATTAAATTTCTTTTTTGCAGAAGAAAAATGTCAGAGCTCAATATGGCTAGGGTGTGGATTATCTTTGCCTATATTATCTGCCTTGCAAGTTTCATGGTGATAGCAGAGTCTTCTAATGACAATTTCATTGATCCAATGGATATGCTGAACTTTGATTCTGTCAACATGCGGATGAAAGATAAGGTATGTTTTTATATTTTTTAGAGGAGTTATTAATGCCTCAAATTATAGTAAAAAAAAATTAGCCAGAAGTTTAATGATTATTTGAAGCAATTCCTTTTAAGGAAGCCTCAGAAAAGTTATTAATTTAATAGATCATTATTTGAAACCTTGAAATCCATGTGGCCAGTAATCAGTATTAACGTATGAAAAAAACAACAACTGAAAACCCCCCACAAACCAACCCGAAATTTGAACACAATAATTACAATGTATGCAATTTACACTGCTTTGAAAGGCTATTCCTGAAAGGGTTGATGAAGGTACTAAATCATAATTCGTATAACTATAAGGCTTTTGTTGTTCATAAAAGCACCTATAAACATTTATTAAAAGAAGGAAAAGATTTGTTACAAATGGGAAAAGTAACTAAAAGAAAAAATCATTTTTGGTGTTGTGAGTTGAGCTTTTGCTTAAGTCCTCCTGGCTCACTGGAATTTGTTCTCCATTATAGGCAAGGTTTCAACCCTCTCTGTCATTTGAATGGGAATTTTTAAAAAAATGTAATATCTGGGTTTTATTTGAAAAATAAACAATAATATTCTTACTTTTACTTCAACTGACATAGGGGTTCAATCAATATGTTGTTAGTTACTCTTAAATTAAAAACATCAAAGCGAGTTGAAGAATCATTTTAACCAAATGTGTGTTGACACATTAAATTTTTATTTAGGATAATTTGAGATGCAATGCAAACATTTTTATATGAAAAATATTCCAGATTGTTTTGCTTTCTTTTTTAGTCAATGACCCAAGAGCCGCTTGATAAGACCACATGCTGCTCAGGTGAAAAATGTCCACCATGTAATGAAGCCTCTCTTGATGCATGTTTAAAAATCCAAGGATTGCATGACACAAGTACCTTGCTGCTTAGACAGTATTCTATGTCACTTGTCAAGCTAATGGAATCCAAAGTAAGTGCATAAGAAATTTGATTGACAAAAAGTTTCATTTATTAAATCAATTTTAAAATTACTAAACTATTTTACAGTTTAAGAGCATGTGAGTCAGAACAAAGTTTTGAAGATACTAATTAAGTCTTGTAGTTTCATGTTATTCAATGCTAATCTTTTATAAAATACCTTAGAGATGTACAATACTGTAAAACTTCAGCCACATTTCAAACTTTGATCGCATATGGACATACATCGTTGCCTAGTCCAAAATCACATCTCCAATCAGACACATACACACACAGAGAAATTATTTTGTACTAGAATGATATTTAGGGTTTGTGAAAGTCTTTTAAAAGTAAGAGAAGGAAAAAAAATACACTTATATATATAAACTCAATTAATACCTCTGAAAGGTTAAAATATGATACCGATACCTGTAAGTGTGCCATGGGTGAGTTTGAGAAACGTAGTCACTAGTGACTTTTCATTATAAATTATTTTTGTCTTCAATGAAACTTTGCAGATAAGTTCAACAAGTTATCCTACGTTGCTAGACCTGCGTGTGAGGGTCACCTATCATGGCTTAACAAAGCTACGAAAATTTGGTGAAGGCAGCAGTTCTGATTTTCACGCATTGCATGAAACACTGACAAACTTCATGCAGTATGCAAAGCCTGTGTCAGAAGAGTCTATTTTTCCTCGCTTGTATTGGTTGGAAGACAAACTTGGGCTTTCTTTCTCCATGATGGCACATGTATGTATATTAATTGCAGCCTTTTTCTGCAAACTATAGTCTTATGTCTTTCAACTGATCGATGTCTTTTAAATCATGTTCAAACAAAATTGAAGGATGATTCGGCCATGAGCAATGGTCACAAGCATTTAGCATGTTGTTAAAAATTTTAATTCAATGGCTGGTACTTAGAACAAAACATGTCAGAAAAAGAATGATGTTTCAAATAATGGAAGTGGATTTAATATTAAAAGAATATGCTACCAGTTAAGTGTAGGCAATCAGTTATGGTCTCTTTAGAGATCTAGTGATTTTGTTTGTTTGTTATTTGATACTTTCTGAAGAGCAGGCATAGTATATCTGCATCATGAAAGTAGACAAGTCATAAGTTTTTTTACTTAACATAAAAAAGTTCTTCATTGATGCATAATATTATTTGTGATAATTTTAATTAAAAATTTTAAAATCAACTTTTTGTATAGCTTTGTGCTTTGGTTTTAAATGAACGTGAATTAAAATGGGTGAAAAAACAAAGGAAAATTTCTCACCACTTGGCTTAGATGTTCAACATGAAATACTTGACTGATCATCAATGCAGTACAACTTGTATCGTATCCAACAAACCACATTGTTAATTTTCAATAGTTTGTTGGATGCATAGTTTGTTCAAGCCATGTTGGCTCACTACTACCGCCAATACCTTACTTCCATTACATACTTGTTCCTAAATGGTATTGGGCCAATAATATCCCCATCCATGTACCTACAAAAATCCCTTTGCCTCTTCTTTTCAATCCACGCACACACAACTCATTTCTTACACTGGATGCTTTAACTCTTTGATCTCCTACCTTGCTTGAGAGACGTTAGTCAGCTGCCACTCCTCTACCCCTCCCCTTTCTGTTTATCATTTTTCATTGTGACCCATCCCTTTTACTGTACACTACACTACAGGATATAAGTTCTGGCATATGGGAGAAGTGTTACTTATTAGCAACAAGCCAGCAGATCTTTTGTTGTCTAATATTAAACTAGATAGTATCTAGTATGCAACTTTGTAAGCTGTCCAGCATTTCTGGTTAGTTGGATCCAAGTGTGGATATGAGATAAGTTATTTGGATCCAAATTATTTACTAAAGACAAAGATAAGAAAAATCACTGATTTTTATCTGATGGTTGATCTACAGTGTTCTTTAAGTTTAAGTTCCACTGTAATTGCAGGCAATAAATGTGATTCCACTGCTTTTCCCCCTTCAAATTTGATTTTTATCAATATCATCTAATTTGAAATCTAAGCTTGAATCCATACCTTTTTATACATTTTTTGCTCCCGGTGGTTTTATCTTTTAAAAGGCCTTTATCTAATTTTCAGATTACTGTGCTGATTATATCCAGTCTGTTGCTTGTTGTTACCATCAGCCACTTGCGTTTGTCAAAAGAGTTGGTTTGGCGAACCCTCATCAGTGTTTTCTTCATAAGCGTTGCAATGACTATGGTCGAAATGTATCAGGTAATAAACAAGTGCATACTGTAAATCTCTCAAAAATATTACACAGATTTGTTACACGGGTTGATCGCATTAGAATCTGGCTATAAAGGGTGTCACATGCCCTTGAAACAGTAAGTAGTATAAACCTATAAAAAAAAGTTGATAAATACAAAGATAAGGTTATCTTAAGGGGATTTCACATTATTATGAAGGGAAAAATGAACAATGCCTGTGTTTAAGTTACTCACCTTGAAAATGGACGTCCCAGAGAGAATCTTCACTTTTGTTATACTCCCGATTTCTGTTTTATATCTCTACGTCTGAGACTAGTTTGAATGAAAGATGCAATTTTGGGCAGTAAATTTGAGTTCTTCACAATTGAAGATCTGGCTTCCAAACCATCAGAAAGAATATTTTACTGATTTTAGCACATTTTGAGGTTTATGAAAGAAATAGATGTATGAATATAACATTTTCCTTTGATAATTCTAAGCAGCTGTATGTCTATATTTTTTTTTTAAATTAAAGAATATTATTATATATATATATATATATATATATATATAAAATATTCTTTAATTAAAACCATCTTTTAAAAAAATGGATTTTATGATTTTACCAACCCATGAAATAAAAGGTGCCAACAATTTTAGTGCACCAGTACTGTTTTAAGTGTCACCATGGACATAATATAGCCATCACTGTGCTGACTATCCCCTTAGCTCTGATTCTGTTTGAACAAAATGTCTAGAGTGTAATGTTAGTGTAACCAAAACAGAGTGCAAAAATGGATGTCTGTCTTTATAAAATTATATAATCTTAAAATTAATATTTGTAACCAGGGGAAAGTTGCGGAGCAAGAGGAGCTCTTAATGACTTCTGCCAGGAAACATTGTCCAAAAGCTGAAGAGATGAGTGTGTGGGAGAAAATCTTCACTTATGTTACATCACATATAAGCTTTGAAGATGATGACTGCAAAAAGTACATGGAGGCAATACTTGTCAATCCTTTGGTTACTGTAAATCCCTTGCAGGTAACGTTAAAGTTGGATTTATAGCAAAGGATAAGAAGGTGGGAAAAAAGGGAATCAATTTTCATCGATATTTTCTTTGAACATAGTCTCTAAGATGAGATAAGATACACTTAGCTGTGGTGAAAAGGCATAAGCTTGTGTAGTTTGGCCATATCACTAGTCACAACACGCTTTTTTTTCGTGACTCATTTTGTTATCTCAGAGAGAGAAATTCAGGCTCTTTTTAGAGTATGGAACTGAACGTCCGATAGGCCTACTTGAATCATCAACCCACCCATGCATCTAGATCTAGTTTGGTTCTTCTTACTGCGTGGTTATGAATCTTTGTCCCCAAAGTCAGTATCGGAATGATTATTAGTGTGAGAGTGTCTCTCACAGGGTCCTCTCTTTATGTGCCCCCAGCTTTAAAACACTTTCATAGCTGCCAATCATCCCGCATTTCGCGGGACAGTTCCACTTTTTGATACCCTGTCCCGCCTGCGATTTAAAAAATGCCGTTTTGTCCCGCTTTGAGCATTGAACCGCATGTTTTTTGGTTGTTGATTTCCACCCTCTACATCTATTGCCGTAAACATTTTCATTTTGTTTTGTTAGGTTTGCGTTGTGCGTCACATGTTTTGTCCATGCTCAGTTTGCATACCATTAATTTTTAAGAACAACGAGAAAACCACCGTGGGTTTAATTAAATCTAGTTTTGTCAATCCAGGCCGGACCAAAAATTAATGACGACGGCTTAGCCATTCTTAAGTCGCGTTATTCCCGATGAATAACCACTGCTCATCCTCTTAGTCGGAACTAGATCTTGGCTAAGTCTTATAGTATCGCCTACGCCGTCAATACATGTATACTGAATACAGTAACACAATGTGCGTTATTTCCAAGAAAGAGAGATTTAGGGTACATAATCAATGAAACTCATAACTAAGGCCCCGATTTGTTCGATTGTCTGCAAGAAGACTAACATATTGGTGTGATTGGCGTAAAAGTTCAGATACTTATAAATATAATGTATTGGAAAGTGTCCTAATCAATTGAACACTTCGATTTCCTTCAACCTAGGTCTAGAAGTCTAGATCAAGTAACACGACGTTGAGAATGAAGAGTTGAGAGCATATGCCTAGGCCCGGCTAAAGATTTTCATCTGTTCCTCGTTCGTTTCCGTCCATTGCCACCTCTTCTCTCTTGTGAGTTTCTTCTCTCTCTTTCTCTCTCTCTCTCTCTCTCTCTCTCTCTCTCTCTCTCTCTCTCTCTCTCTCTCTCTCTCTCTGCCTCTATAATTTTGTTTTCTTCCTCTCTCTCTCTCTCTCTCTCTCTCTCTCTCTCTCTCTCTCTCTCTCTCTCTCTCTCTCTCTCTCTCTCTCTCTCTCTCTCTCTCATGTCGACATAGTTAAATACCAATTCCATTCCACTTGTGGCAGGCCTGATTTGCTTCAACCAAATTTAGATTTGTGAATATTTGAAAACATAGGCCTACTCTATCTTTTCCTCTGTCCCTCGTCCATTTTCGTCAATCGCTAACTCTTGCTCACTCTTGCTAAAGCTAGATCTAACCCAAGATGTAGAAATAATATCTTATGGGATAGCTGCATTGATCGGCAAATTCTGCATCTAATATAATTTAATTCTAACTTCATATAAACTATAGATCTATATTTGGATTTCTGCTTATGATGTTTCGGTATAGCATTTTCATGTTTTTATCCAATCTTTTGTTAAAGCAAAAATAAAAGAAAACCAATAAAAAAAAACATGAACTGGACGAACACAACACAGTAAAAATAATGTACCGAAATATATAAATACTATACATGTAGCACACACACAAAAAAAACAGTACCGGTAGGTCTAAATGGACGAATGAAAAGACGAAAATCTTTTGCGTGTACATGTATTGTTTACCAGAAAATATCTGTTGGCGAGACTCGATATTTCTTTTAATAACTGTAACCATTTAACATCTCGGCAACAACAACAACAACACTGCCTTTAGAAATTTAAAAGGCAATGATAGGATTATTACAGGATGTGTGTGGTTCACAGACACCTACTCTTCCCATCCCTTATTTTTCTTCTCTACAGCGCTCTAGTTAAAATCTAGGGCCAGACTGGTCCTCTATGTGTATAAGTAAATTCCTTATAAGACAAATGTTCAGCGTAACCATGTCTTCAACTGCGAGCAACGGCTAATCATTGCAATTGACTGGCTCCTCTCTATCTTGTTGTTAATAGGACAACAGAGACAAAGTTTAAGTGTAGCCATTTACAAGGCGCAGTGAATCATTAACCAAAGCGTTGATTGGCTTCAGAGATAAGCTTTCTTTATATGTGAAAGCATAGCTGGTTGAACCAAGGTGATGACAACAAGCCATTACCTCTCCCCTTTCCGTCATAATGTCCCACACTGTCTGCAATCGTGTGTCGATCCCTCTATGCGACAATGCGCCTGACTTCCAAATTTAATTTAGACCAGTGGTGTCTTTCAGCGGCGATTTTATATGTCACAGTTCTATCATTCCTTTCAAAGAAGTCACATACTAGGCTCTTTGACTTTCGATCACCTCTAGTATCCATGTTTTTTAACACAAAAGTGCAAAAAAATAAGATACAAATAGATAAAGAATTCTATTAATCTATAGACAGCAATCACCATTATGTGCAACAATTTTAATTATACAAAACAAAGTGTTATGAATTATATCTCTAAGAAAACAAGGTTTTGACTATTAAAGTTAAAAGGAAAAGAGAGAAGATTGAAAAAACAAACATGATAACAAAGGATAGATCTAGACTAGTTAAAAAAACAAAGGAATGATATTTATTTCTTATAAACAATATAAATTATTAAATGTCTGTTTTTACAAGTGTTTTGTAATACTAATAGTATATTAAACAATATAGCGGAATCAATTAGCTCAGTGCGTTGATATGAGCAAGGGCGGCTCGTGCCTTTGGGCAGGGTGGGCAGTGCCCGATCTGTCTCGCTAAAAAGGGATTGTGTTACAAACAATACAATGTAAATAATAAAATGACAAAAATGAAAATCACTAATGTCATAATCTACAACTATAAGAGATTAAACCATAGTACGCTCTTTCCTGGCGCGACATTGGTGCTCGGAGAGCAAGGGCAGATTATTTCCAAGTTTCAGCATTGCGCGCAGTGCCCAGTAGAGCCCCCTTTCACCAAAGTGGGCTAATGTGAATTTGCGCAACCTCCTGTTAGTATTCCTAATACAAAAATTGGACTTTGACCCTAACGCTTTCTATGTCTTCATAATATTAATAAGCCAAGTCGGGCTAGCCCCACTTGGCTAATTTTTCGGATGTTTTGAACCAAATCCTTTTATATTTCTTGAAATAATAACTCTAGGCCTCTACATTGATGCAAGCAAGTCTCTGGTGGTCAGTTTAATTTAAACATGTACATATTGGCCCCTTATTAATAATACAATCATCAGATTTATTGTTTTTAACCTAAAAGTTTAAAACCAGCAATGAATTAAATATACTTTAGCATTAGGCGAACAGGCAATACGATATGACTGAAGATTGAGCCTGTGGGGCAAGTTTCACAATAGGGATGCGCCAAAGCGGTGTCATTTTCAGGCATCTGAGAAAATTTGGGTTGCCGTCTATCTACAGTAACTGTTCACAGTCCCACACACACAAAGTTCAACCAGACAGTGTAAGTTAGCCTAGGATCTCTGGTTCAACCATTCTTAACCTAAACCCCCACTCCCTCACATATTGACTTTTTTGTGCTAATTGTTGCATTGAGAAATTGTGCACTGCATTGTCACTTGTTAGCAATTGTTGCTGTCGGTATTGTGAGATACTACTCAAGAATAATGTAATGATATGGCTTTTTTCATTGTGATGTAACTAGATCTAGAATCTACTTACTTGCACTGGCTCTATTGTCATTTGACAACGCAGGAATTTATCACTGTTTGTTCGGATTTAAATAAGAAAGTTATTGACAAGTTTTCAACTTTAAAGTCTTGTCGTGCGTAGCTCCTATATAAATACATGTAACAAAGATCAACATCGCCGTCACAATTAAGTAAGGAACATCATTATCATCATCATCTTCATCATCATCACCACCACCACCGCCGCCACTGCCACTTTGCCCGGCCTGTTTTTTAAGGCACCAGCCGCCACTGGATATGAGTGTGAAAAACAAGAAGGCGTAAACATATCATAAAAAAACATGTACAGTATCAATGAAGTCAGTAATTGCTCAAGCTGCATGGAGAAGATAACCGATGCAACAGGAAAGAAATGAGATAGGAAGCCGAGGAAGGCACACATGTCCACATAAAAAATCATGCGCGTTGTTTAGGCCATTTGTTATTCAATACGATTGGAAGGAAAGACTAGAAATGGGCACACAATCCACTCTAGTCTGTGACACATTGTGATTTACTGGCCACATGGCACATGCCTAATTGTTCATAAGAAGACTAGGCTAATCGAGGCCTAGATCTACTTGCTATATCATTCACTTCGCTGCCGACAGGACTGAGGAAGCCAATCATCGTTCCTCACCCCCAGTTAGGTGAAAGGTCAATCTCACCGGTTCGCTTGCGACTCATGGTTACACGGAAATATACATATGATAAGCCGTTTACCAAAGCTTATACAGCAAACTGCGCTCCGTGGTGGTTGAAAGGTGAATGTCATCTATTACTGCTAGTCAAACCATGACTCAATTTGAAGGCTTGGCAGTGTAACCGAAACTTTGTGGGTGAGTTAACTGTTAATCCGGTTTGAGCGATTGAACCAAGGGGAGGAACCAAGAACCGCAGTTTTTGAAAAATGCGTAACTGTCTCAGCACTACCATACTGCATGCTAAGAGCAAACTAAGCATGTTATGAATCTTTTTTTCTAGTGATGCTTATCTGTACAATATAAAGCATTTATTTCATGCATTCTTTTTTTCTTTAGCTTTGTTGGTAATTGAAATACAAAAATGATGTACATGTACCACTTGACAAGGAAAAGAATCCGAAGAATAGTTTTAAAAAGTAAGGTATTTATGACACAACCACTATCTATACCATATAAGTAGGCCAAATCAATCACGTGGTTAATCAAACAACTAGGAGACTAAGCTACCAAACTCGTACAACAAGTAAGGAAACTAGGACTGAAAGTCAACACGCACAAAACTAAAGCAGTAATCTTTGGGGGCAATGAAGAAATCCAAATAACAATAGATTCCACCGATATCACGACCGAGAACTCCGCTAAATTCCTAGGAATAACATTCGACAAAAATAGCAATTACTCGGAACACATAGATCTAGAACTTCTAAACCAAAAAGCCCGAAAACAACTAGGACTACTAAAATCACTCAGCCGAAAAAACCTCCAAACACCCTACACAACTAAAAAAATAATCTACAAAAATCTAGTAGAAGGATCCCTTACATATGGGCAAGAAATACATGGTCAAACCCATCCAACAACCCTTAAAAAACTCGACATGATACAAGCAGCTGCACTTAGAGCTATAACCAACACAAACAGGATCACAAATCTAGAAGCCCTTCAAGTAGCAACCAATATAGAACCACTATGCATTAAAAGAAAAGGAGCAGCTCTAAAATAGTGGGCGAGAGCGAAATTCAACCCCTCAAACCCAACAAACACAATTTTCACTGATCCGGTAAACAAAATCACCGACCCCCAAAGAAAAAGAACAAAATCAATCAACCAAAGTACGGCATGGCTAGTATACGATGAAATACAAAATTTAGACCTCGACCCCGAAGACATTAATACCAGAAAACTCGCCATAGAATTAGAACCACGGACACTCAGAGACATACAAGTACTGAAGTAGTCACCCAGCTAAGCCAAATACTGAGTAAAAAGACGGACGGACAAGACAAACTCAAAGCACTAACCCTGGAACACTTAGATGAAAACTACAAGAACAGTAAAAAAATCTATACAGACGGGTCCAAGAAAGGAAGCATTGTTAGCTTAGGAGTCTACAGCAAAGACTTGGACCTAAAGATCAACAAAAGAATAACGGACAATAACACTAACACTAACCCCCCCCTCGATGGAAACTATAGAGACATCCAAATAGCGACTGCTGAGGACAATAATAGAATGGTGGGGGTATTTAATTTTATGTTATGGCGATTGGCATAACAATAATGGCTATAATAATGGTAATAACGGTGAAGGTAATAATAATAATAGTAATAACAATAATAATAATGGCCATTAATAATAATAATAATAATAATGGTAATAATGGTAATAGTATGGTAATAATAATGATAATAATGGTGGTAATAATAATAATGGAGGTAGTGGCGGTAGTAGTAGTAATGATGATGGTAATAATAGTAGTAGTGGTAATAATAATGATAATGGTGATGGTGGTAATAATGGTGGTGGTAGTAATAATAATAATAATAATAATAGTGGTACATGTAGTAATGGTAATGGTGGTAGTACTAGTAGCAATAATGATAGTAATACTAATAGGGAAGGTAATAGTAGTAGTATTGGTAGTGGTAGTAGTAGTAATAGTGGTAGTGGTAGTAATGGTGGTGGTGGTAGTAATAATAATACTGGTAATGGTGATAATGATGATGGTGGGGAAAGTACGGTAATAGTAAACAGCAGTCGCAACAATAGAGACAATATTATGGTTGTGGTGGGGGTGGTAGCATTATTGGATAAGCAGCAGGGATAATATATTTTTTTTTTAAAGGGAATGGGGGAACAATACTTAATTAGAACACCAATAGGGTAATATCCCAGGTTTTAACTATCAATCTCCTGCCTCACTCATAAAAAAAATTAAATGCCTAGCCTTGCCCGTCCCCCCAGCGTAGAAGGGAAGGTTTGTCTTGTCTGTCTCAGCGTATCCCCCCTTTCCACTTTAGAACCTCAAAAATTAGGGAACCCCACACATAAGAGGACCAGCCTCGTAGTAATAGAAAATTAAAATGAACAAGCATAGGATCTATCATGTCTTGCCTTCCTCTTGATCTTTTGTCTTCTGTCAACGCCGCCTGTCGCCGTATAGGACCCCCCAGGGGAACCTAGGAGACGTTAAACCCGGAGAACTCTATAGAGAACACGTGGTTAAGATTGTTGGTCTATTTTCGTCGACCATGCACAACTTCCGGAGTGGTGTGTACGATATTTAGAAGGTAAAAGAACAGCAATATTATTGTTAGATTATAATGTATACTATAACTAGATTAGATCTAGACATTTAGTAGAAGCATCAATAAGGGCAATATGACTAACCTAGAATATAATAATTTAATTTTATTATACATGTCAATGTCATATTCAATTCATATCGCATCTATCCGCAGTTTAGAGAGCCCGTTTTCTCATGGCCATCATAATGTTTACACCCTAAAATGTCATTATTATTATGAATATGATGCGTACTAGAAACGTGTCACCTCTGCACAAAGAAGGTTCAAGAAGTCCGCCATTATCGTTACCACAACTAGATTTTGTCATCGCAAATTAGAGGCGCTCGTATTTATGAGCAAGACCTTAGTTTCAATGTCACCAGTGGGATGGCAGAAAACGTTGTACTGCAGGCCAATGTTGAGTTCAAACCTTTTCTTGCAGGCCCAAACTGACTCAGCCTGCTTCCACCCATGCATTTGTGCATGTTCAATTGATAAAAATTGACGATAATCTTGAGCAAACATTTAAAATAAAAAAGCTGATACTGCTTTCCCATGCGTGACTGGGCGTTGACTAAACGGAGATTGTAAAATATCTTTGATTGTCGGTACTTTGCACATCCGTTTGATTTCCAGAAGAAACTTATAGATCTACATTTCCAGTATATTCAACTTCACGCTCGTCAATCATGAGCACTATTGAACTGAAGATAAACCCAAGTAGCTGCACAATACATGTACCAACCTTCACCTAAATCAATGTAGCAAGAACGGATAATGAATCAGTTGTATGTGTATATCTCTCTCTTTCTCTCTCCCCCCCCCCTCCCTCCCTCCCTTCCGTTTTCATCTTTAGCCAGTATCATAAGCAAAGTATTTGCGCGAATGTGCTTTACACATGCTATGTACAGTAGATCTAGGTCCGAGAAACTATGCACAGCAGCAATAGCCCTCCCCCTTTTATACTGTTCTAGACAGCTACAGGCACTGGGTAATACACATCTTAACAAAGTTTGTTTTCCCATTGTTTGTCGTTCAGATTAGTGATGAATTCAGAAAACTAGATATAGATTTAGCACTGCCCAGTGTGCAACCATAGTTAACAACCAGTATCATAAGCAAAGTATTTGCGCGAATGTGCTTTACACATGCTATGTACAGTAGATCTAGGTCCGAGAAACTATGCACAGCAGCAATAGCCCTCCCCCTTTTATACTGTTCTAGACAGCTACAGGCACTGGGTAATACACATCTTAACAAAGTTTGTTTTCCCATTGTTTGTCGTTCAGATTAGTGATGAATTCATAAAACTAGATATAGATTAAGCACTGCCCAGTGTGCAACCATAGTTAACGGAGAGAAAGAGAGAGAGAGAGAGAGAGAGAGAGAGAGAGAGAGAGATTGATTGAATGAGGTTTCTGTCCCTTTTTTACCTCCTTGTGAACTTCAATTTAGCTTCAAAGCCAGTTGCATGTATTAAAAGGAATGGCTTAAATGGATGCAAACAAATAGTATACAAGTAGCAGTGATCATAATCTTCCGCGGATCTGCAGGAATTCGCATTTTTTACCTTACTGCTACGCGTTTTTTTTCCGTATTCCTCCTTTCTTTCAAAGTTCAAAAATTTCGAAATTTTGCCTTTTAGAGGTATCGATTTGAAAACATGTGATCCGTTTTGACACGTTGGTGAAGTACATGTATTATCGGTACACAACTCAAATTGTGAAGGTTTTCTTTGAATGGTATCGATAATTATAATTTTACCTGATCGGACCCATGTGCCAGAAAATGTGTAAAAAAAAGAATTTTATCTTTGAGGGATATCGATAATAGGTCTGCAGTGTCAACCGATTGGATTCGCGTCTGTTAAAACAATACAATAATGTATCTATAAGCGTCAGTTCCTCCTACGACTGGCAGTCGAATAGGCTGCTTTTGTTTTGACCCGCTCCCTTGAATGTGTGCATTGTAACACACTACTTCCAAGCTTTTCTAGTGCATCCAAAATCGAAATCTATTAAAATAAAGTTGTTAAAATTCAGGGACCTGAAATTTTGTCCTACCTGTTCAGCAACCGAGGAACCATCGGAAAAAGAAAACCCCAGAACAAGCAAACCCAAGATATGAGGGCTGAATATTCGGTAATAAGGCTAAATATATATACAATGAGTATTAGTAATACTTCATATTTTCTTGGTAACTTCTGTACAGTTCCAAGCTTTACGGAAATACCTAATTTGTCGCCTGTTGTCAATTCCAAATGATAACTTCAAACAATTCGATCTGCTTTTTCCTGCTCATCACAGTAACTAATCATGTTCACTTTCGATTGTGAGCAGTGAGCTCTAAACCCGAAAATCTTGCACTCCTATCTGACAGCTGACCACGGGCGGACAAGCACCGTCTCTTGTCAGAAATTTTACCTGCGCTGCAGGAAAAGGCATGCATATAGAATGCATGGAGTGCTATTTACACCCTAGTTTTTTCTCAGAAAATTACACCACTGGCAATAGAATAATCTATTTTTGAAGGATGTATTTAAAAAGACAATCAACTGTGCACCATTCTGTTGGAAGAAAGTGGAAAAATACATACAATAGGGGGCCTATGACTCAAAAAATTAAAGTTTAAAAGGACTCATTTCGTGACAAAAGGCAGTTAATTCAATCATCTAAGGTGTTAAAAATTAATCTTACAAATACCGAGAAATTTCATATGATAGAAGACATGATAGGGTTTGCTGAGAAAGTCGCTGTTATCAAATTGTGTTACACATCTCGGGTTCACTAGATAAAAGGGTTATAAACGTGACAAGTCACTCGCACTCTCAGTATCTTCTCGTTTTGGACGTAATATAAATGGTCTGCATATAGGATTTTATTCGCCGGTGGGACACCCATGGATATGAAAATTATCATTATGTTAGTGCAGTGTAGCACATGCTTCTCCTCCTCTGTGGAAAATAAATTTACTGTTTATTGTTTAGCTATCAATGGCGACACCAGAGACAATAAATGTAAAGAGGTTTCTTCATCTATTCTCATGAAGTTGTTGAAGATTCACATGAGAGAAATAATTTCTTTTTAACAACCAGTCTTTGGACACGATTTTCTTCTTCTTCTTCTTCTTCTTCTTCTTCTTCTTCTTCTTCTTCTTCTTCTTCTTCTTCTTCTTCTTCTTCTTCTTCTTCTTCTTCTTCTTCTTCTTCTTCTTCTTCTTCTTCTTCTTCTTCTTCTTCTTCTTCTTCTTCTTCTTCTTCTTCTTCTTCTTCTTCTTCTTCTTCTTCTTCTTTTCCATTTAATTTCAAGTTTCCAACATATGGACAATGGATAATTTTATAAAAAATACTTGAAGAAATCTGTGTCAATGTATCATTTTGCCTGCATTGTTCTATGTTAAAAGTATGATATCAGAATAAAATTTACAAACATCATAGCATGCTTACACAAATTAGAACACTACATTTTTGGCCACCCATGTGCAGCACTCAAAATTGATATCTTTGTAAACTATAAGAATACATGTATACAATTTTGTTACAAGCAAAATTTTAATTTCTCTAATGTTACAGAGTACTAAAAAACTTGATGTCCATCAACCAATTAAAGTCGTTATACTTACAGCATTAGTCAGGATATACCTATCTACTGTATGTAAAATGTATTACCTCCAAAATGTTTATATTTGGAGAAATAACTTATACAAATAAAACAATGATCTAATCTGGGTGATAAAATGAAGTATTGATTTTTGGAAAGTTGACCCTAAATATCTGCACAAGCAATTGGTCGGCACCTGCATTGGGTGAGAAGTCATTAACCTTGCAATGACCCCTCGTGAGATGTTGGTCGTCTGCTTATTTCTTGCTGGAAGCAAAAGTAAACGGAATCAATGCGTTTTCACTGCTGTGTCCAAAATGAACTGCATATCAGATCTATATTTTAGATCTAGATTGTATTTATGGACGTAGATAATGGACCTTTCAATTTTCTTTTTAGGTCTAAGATTTTAGTAATAATCTATTGAGGTAATAATAGTCTGCAAGGCTTGAGAGGTGAAACCTTAGGTACGAATAAAAAATATGCGTAGATTCTTGAGTTTAAGTTATCTGTTTAGTACCGGTATAGGCTACTGTTGCAACATTACATGTGCAATCTCTCGTACTCTGGATGACACCTTTCAATTTCTGCGATGTCATGACTTTTTCATATCATTAGCAGTTCTTTTAAAAATTAGATAGGATTGTCTTTGCTTCATTTTTTTCTTAAAATATTTCTAAAGATTTGTTTCATGGATGTTTGATGTTACATTCGATGTGTGTCTTAAGCTAAAAGTAACATCAGACACTAAATTTCTATTTAAAAAAATAGGTGCAATAATTTTCATGCCTCTAAATGTGTTTGTTAGATTAAGCTTTAATAAATAAATATAGTAGATATTTTAAAATACATAAGGGTAATTTATTTCTTTAAATATCTGCACCTAGAGTATCTATTCAGGTCGTAAATCAGTATTAAATGTGAATTACATGTATTACTGTCAAGATCTTTGTTAGAAGCTTGTGACAGTTGATTCTAGGTTTATGGGAATAAAGAGGAAAAACAAATCGTATACATAGATGTCTGATGTGACACGTCACACTTTAATTTTGTGAAAATGTAGTAACAAAATTTTGTTTTTGGCTTTCACATTTTCTTTGGTACATAAAGCAACAATAGCTTGATCAGTGTGTATTCTTTTATTTATAGATTTGTGTCTCAATTAATGAACTTTGTGACAATTAACATATGTGACATGTCATATCAGACACTCTTCCAAGTCATCATAAAAACAGTATTTACAAGAAAATACGAGGCTTTACTATATTCCCAACCTTAAAAAACATTTACTGAAGTCCTAATTTTCACGGCACCTTTTGACCTTGGCTCATAATAAGCACAGCGTACTCCACTTTATTGGACATTCCTCTTTAAACGACTTTCTTTAATTCAAGGTCTCTTCCTTCTATTCTATGATTTCAAGAAAGGCAGAAACACCTCTGATAAAGTATAACATGTAAGGTCCAAGCAGGATTTTGTTACTACAATAATAACTTTCTCATCCAGTCCAGAGCTGTCCTGTAAATCTTATGTTTTGATACATGTAATTAGAACCAAAGTATTTTTTAAACCTCTCAAAGTTGAAGATTTAATAACATATAAAGATCTGAAAGTATTATCATTTATATACAGTCAAACCTGCTCAAGCGACCACCTGTCTAAGACGACCACCTGGTCAAGCGACCAGCTTCCCACTACCCCCTTGATTTTTTACTATATAAATACACCCCATAAAACGACCACCTCTCCAACGCGACTACGACCATCTATTTTCTCTACCAAAATGGCCTTTAACCTGTTATTATCATTTATCAGTCTTGACCATGACAAAAGATGACTTAACATTCGGTATGTTTGTTTGACATGCTTCACTGATCACCACGAGCCAGTGCGTCGATGTTGGGAAGCTTGTGTGTCTAGACAGGTGTCAGACAAGAAGGCCTCGGTGAACAGCGGATTGTAACTTCAAAAGAGAGAGAGAGAGAGAGGGGGAGGGAAGGAGAGAGAGGTGATGGGGAATGGAACCAGGCACATTTCCGTTAGAAGACTCGTGTTCGATTCTTGCCCCCTCCCTTCCCTTCTCCTCTTCAACATAAAACCTAAGGTAAAGAAAAGAAAAAGGCCATTGGAAAAATGGACTAGCGAAAGGAAAAATAGAAGAGATATAAGAATGCGAGAGAGAGACAGAGAAAAATGTAGACCAAAAGAACGAAAGACGTGATTTAATTATTTGCAGACTCTGTGATCATCGTCTCCATCAATAATTTAGCGCACAAAACGCCTCACATATTTTTGTGGTTGGGAACTCAGAAGGGAAAGTTTTGACCTGTCCAAGACGACCACTTTGACCCAGGATCTTCAGTGGTCGTCTTAGACAGGTTTGACTGTATTACTGGGATTTAGATAGTGTTAATTTTGTATCTTTTCTCATCTATGTTTTATCCCGGTAATATTTTTTGGGATCATAAAAACATAATTAGAGCCAAAAGTCTAACTAAAATACTTTTGTAACAGATTGCTTGCTAAATGCAAGCCTTACCAAACAAAGTTTATTTCTAGTGCATCCTAAGTTTTGCATGTATTGTCTTTTTCTTGGGCACAACTTTGCTCACAGGTTTTTCAAAATTTTCTTACCTTTTTTACAGATAAGTTGTACTTTCATTGCTTTTATAATTACTTTTCTCCATTTGCTTCAAGAGGGTTATTTCTTTTGTTTAACTTATAGATCTTTTGGATTCTCAGGCTGTTGCAGTTGCCGTTGTGAAGACAGTTGTTACACCCATGGAGATGATTGGGCAAGGGATCAGAAACTTTCTCATTGGACTACTCAAAGGATTGCCACTTCAGATTCAGACATTTGTCCTCATCTGTCTGTTTTGCCTTCTAATTCTTTGGCCTCTGCTCTTGATGGGATATAACTTTAACTTCTGCTATCTCATCAACATAGGACCACAGCGTGTGGTTGAAAAAATTCAGGTCAGTTTAACACCTTTTTTTTCTTCTCTTAACCCTATCCATATGCCGTGTAGTAATATCGTATCAGTATGTCAAGGGTGACTTTGTACCTGTTAAATAGAAAAAAAGAACTGATGCATAACTGACCTTACGTCGGAGGTGACTTTGTGCCCCCACATTTTAATAGGAAGCCAATGTAGAAGTAGAAAGAACTAACGGAGTAGGAGCAGCAGGCGGTGGATGAGGAGTTAGATGAGGAACAGGAGCAATAGTGATATGAGCAGGAGGAAGCGAAGGTCGAAGAGGAGGAGCAGTAGGAGGCATGGGCGGATCTGGAGGAAGAGCAGAAGGAAGGAAGTGGAGGGAGAAAGAGCAGGAGGGAGGAAAAGAAGGAGAGTTAAAGAGCAGGAGATAGAAAGGAGGAGCAAGAGGTGGGAAGAACAAAGGGTAAAGGAGCAGAGTGAGAAGAGGAGGAGGGAAATAAACGTCTAATAGCCTACTACATGTATATCTTTGAAGGAGAGAGAGGGGGGGGGGGGGGGAAATGGGAGTAGGGGTGGGGGAGACGGTGAGAGAAATGGAGAGAGAGATAGATAGTGTTGTATCTTGGTTTAAAACTTGTAACAGGAACATCTTGAATCAGGAAAAAAAGGAAATTTTGGTTTGCTGAAGACATGACAATTGTGTTTATTCTGTTAAGCAATATATACTATAATCCGTTTGTAAAAGCAGTTTACATGATAACATCATCTTAATTAGAAATAAAATATATTGACATGCATGCCTACATTCACATAATTACCATATGTTATACATCACTAGCATGATTATCTAGATATTAAATAAGTACAGAGATGATGTTAAATGACATTATTTGAGCTGGAATGAAACATAAAATAGTTGCAATAATATTGAATAAGACACCACTGAATACATAAGGGAGATAATTATAATGCGAAGGAAAATAATCACACGGTGAAGTATTAACGCTACATAACACCTCCCCTTCAGTCTGAAGGTACCTGAAGACTGTACAATGTCTAGAGTTAGAAATGCAAAGTTCATAGTAATAATAAGTCCGTTGCTAGTGAAGTGCGTGTAGAGGGTGCAGTTGGTCTCCAGGTTGGGCCGTCTGGTTGGACCTTGACTTCGAACATCAGCTGACCAAGAACGTCAGTCACCACAGCTGGTCTCCATTTGTTCCTTCAGCCCGCTTTGTAGGGCGAAGCAGGGACTGCCTTTGCTGAGACGTCTGGCTGGCGTCAGTTCCTTGTGGAATTCGGGCTGGAGTTGGTCTCTGCGCTGGGATGATGATGTCCAGTTTGGTGCAGATCTGTCGACCATTCAACAGTTCGCTGTGACTGCTTGCACCAGCCAGCGGCGTGCGACGGTAGTGCATAACGAACTCATTGAGGGCTTCACCAGGAGGTATGTCCGGCTTCTGGAGGGAATGCTTGAACGTCTGGACCAGTTCTCATCTAGCTGTCAGGTCGCCGCTTTCGTAGATATAGAGTACTTGAGGTGGATGCACGGGTACTTGGAGAAAGCGTTGACCATGACCAGTCAGTTGTGGTCTCTGAAGTTGATGGCGTGGTCGATATGAACACGGCTCCAAGGTTTATCTGGGAGCATCCTTGTATGCCTAAGAGAACTAAAGGAAACGGCCGCAGGGCCAGATTTATTACACAATATATTATAAAAAAATCTGCCAGTGCAATCTATTAAAGTTCAACTTAATCTATTTAACAGAATTTGGACTTCCGGTACCTTTCCAGAGTCTTGGCGCCAAGCCACCATTATTCCTGTCCCAAAACCAGGAAAAGACTGGGAAAATCCCCAAAACTACAGACCCATAGCATTGACAAGCTGCCTTTGCAAACTCTTTGAAAAAATGGTAACAAAACGACTGTAATGGCATTTGGAGATTAACAATCTTTTATCCAACTACCAGTGTGGTTTGAGATAAAAAAGAAGCACTACGGATCACCTGATCCGACTGGAAACATTTGTAAGAGAAGCTTTCATCAATAATCAACACATGGTCGCCCTCTTCTTTGACCTTGAAAAAGCCTATGACACAACCTGGAAGTATGGCATACTAAAAAACCTTAAAAATAGGGGACTCGAGGGCAACCTACCCATCTTCATTAAAAAAATTTCATGGCTAATCGACAGTTTCAAGTAAATGTCGGATCATCTCTGTCTCCAATTCTTTTTGGCATACAAATTATTTAATTCAATAACCGACTACC
>RQTK01001810.1:0-39706 GCA_003991915.1 Elysia chlorotica
AACTCCAACAAGCCTAGTTTAGGTTTGATGATCTTATCTGTAGTATTCATTTCTAATTTCCTTAATTTAACATCTTATTTTAACTAAAATGTCAGATTAAATCTAGACTACTACACTATAGCATACCTAGTTCGCCCATTTGCAGGGATAATACTTGGAATTGTAGGTGACTTAATAGGAAGACGTAGACTATTATTGTTTACGATACTACTTATGGGTAGCTGCTCATTATGTATGGGATTAATGCCTGGATATGCTGAATGGGGATTATTTGCTAGTTGTACTTTTGTTATTTTGAGAGTTATGCAGGGTATTGCATTAGGTGGTGAGCTTCCAGGTGCTTATGTAATCGTTTATGAGTCTGTAAAGGGTAAGATAGGCTTTGCTGCAGCTATTTTATTTACATTTGTAACTGGTGGTTTCTTATTTTCTGACTTTGTAGGCTTTGCCTTAGAATATGTATTTGGTGACTATGCTTGGAGAGCTGGATTTATAATAGGTGGTTTACTTGGATTCTTTGGTTATTACATCAGAAGAAATCTACATGAAACACCTCAATTTGAAAACATCGATAAGCAACACAGACACTCTTTTTCATCACTAATATCTACTTATGGTATAAATGTTTTAGCAGGTATATGTATAGTTATAATAGTTGCCTTTGGCGGTGTAATGTTAACATTATACATGCACAAATTTGTCGAAGATGTTTTAGTAAACTATAACTCGGGTCAGATATCTTTGATATTAACTCCAAGTGTACTTATACTAACTTGTTTTACTTTTTTATATGGTTACTTATCTGACCATATAGGCATAGCTAAAATGTTTTGTTTAGGTGCTATATTAGTAGTTATAATGTCTACACCTGTATTTTATTTTATGAGTCATTTTGCATCACCATTTTCTGTGATTTTAGGTTCTATTATAATTATGTTGGGTTATGCATTTATTGCTGCTACATTTATATTTTTATTATGTGATCTTTTCCCTACAGATGTTAGATTATCAGGAGTTGGTATTAGTTATAATTTAGCATTTGCTATAGTTGGAGGTGTTGCTCCATTAGTGAGTACTACAATTATCACTATGACAAGCTATAATTATTTAGGTCCAAGTATAGTAGGTATAGTTTGCGGAATTATTGGCTTAGTAGGCTTATTTCTATATTCGAAGAAGGGTGGTTATTATAAATCAATTAAAGGCATGATTGTTAAGCTTTAAAAAATACTCCACCTGTAACTATAGTTTCTGTTTCTGTATTTTTGGTATTTTCACCCCTTAAAGATACACAACTATGTTTTGCTAATATTCTTATTGATATATCCTCTGTTTTTAACAAAAATTTTAATGTTTCAAATATTTGAGCTGTTAATCTTTCTTGTATCTGAGGTCTTCTTGAGAAAAAATTAGCTATTTTATCTAAATTAGATAAACCAATAATCAGATTATTTTTAGGTATGTATTTTATTTCAGCACGGCCTTCAAATGGCAAAAAATGATGCTCACAAAAAGACATAATATTTATATTTTTCTGACTAATAATAGAATTATAATCAAACTCATTTTTTATCAAAGAACACGCTGGAAAATTATTATAATCTAAACCCCAAAATAGCTCTCTGCAAAATAGTTTTGCCACTCTATATGGAGTTTCTGCAAACTCTGAAGTTGTAAGACCTAAAAGATCTAATATAGATGAAAAAGCTTCTGAAATCTTATCTTGATTATCATCTGATATATTAAAACATCTATTTTTTTCTATATTTTTACTTATAAGTAGGCTTTTAATAGTATTACCCATATCAGCATCGTTTTTAATTATCATAAATTTATACCCTATGGTTATACTAAATCCTATGAACCCTAACTATATCTACAAATTCATTTTCTAGTACTCGTGTTAGTGCTTTAGTTCTTTTATCTAGTTCTTCTATTGCTGTGTTTTTTGATGCATTCAAAACACTATATTTTCTAGAATGTCCAACTAATGATTTTAATTTCGTTACTTGAGATATATGCGTAATATTGTCTAATAAAAGTTTAGCTTCTGAAGATTTTTTACCAAACCCTATACCTATATCAAAATATATATTATCTATATTTACAGCATTATCTAAAAGAACATCTCTTTTTTTAATAAAAAACTGACAAACTTGATCTATAGCCGTATCAAATTCTAAATATTTTGTACGATTTATAATTCCTGTATTATGGGTTATTACATATTTTTTATTATATTTACTTATAAGTTTAGCTTTTTTTGTAATATCACTACACTCAACATCATTAATCATCCAGATAATATTATGATATTTATCTAAAACTTTTACCATTACCTCATATTTTCTTGTATCAATGCTTATAAGAGGCTTATAGTAAAGTTTTGTAAACTCTTTACGTATATAGCTTAAAAATGTGTCTAATCTATCGAATTCTTCATCTATTGATATGGCTACAGCTGTTGGTTTTGTAGATTCAGCTCCTATATCAATAATCTCAGCGCCATCATCAATTAATTTATGGAAATTAGTCAACCTAGCATTACAACTCATATTTCCATCAGAAAATGACTCTACAGATAAATTACATATTCCCATTCTTAATGTTTTAGATACTCGTTGCTTTAATCTAATTATTTTATCCAAACTATCAGTTTTTATATTTGGGTAAACAGGATGCTTCCAGTTATCATCTAACTCAAGCAATGGTAGTAATGCAAAACTTCTGTTTAATAATTCTTTATGAGGTATTATCAATTTTGAATGATTAAATACTCCCATTTCATATGCTAAAATGTCTAAATCAATAATCCTAGGAGACCAAATAGGAGCATTTATATTTCTACCAATACTTACTTCTGTTTTTTTTAAAAATTGTAATAGTTTAATCGGAGATAAATCAGTTTGTATTTTTATAGCAGTATTTAAATAATTAATATCCCAATCATCGGGTGCATCTTCTTTAAGTAATGCCTTACTACTATATAAGCTAGCTATTTTTATGATACTAGCCTTGTCTTTTAATATATCAATTGCCTTATTTATATTAATAATATTATCACCAATGTTTGCACCAATCCCAATGATATACCACACACTATTTCCTTAAAATAAATGAAGCTTTGCCTATCTGAGATACAGAGGGTGTTTTGATTAGTTTTAAATATTCAACAGATATAAATGGATATTCTTTATCAATAAATTTATAAATTTGATTAGCTAGAAACTCTATTAAGTTATATTGAGATCCATCACAAAATTTTTGTATTCTCTTTCTAAGAGTAGAGTAACATACAGTATCTTCTAAATTATCATTATCACAAGCTTTATAATCATCAGAAAATAAAAGCTCTAATTCTAGTTCAATTTTTTGTTTATATAATCTTTCTTCAGCAGAGCATCCTAGAGATACATATATTTGCATATCTTCTAGCACTAATAGTTTTTTCATAAAAATATCCAATTTTACTACCAAGCTATAAGGCTTTAAATATAAGGCTTATAAGCGATATTTATTAAAATATTCTATATTACAAAAGTGGTTTACACAAACATATATATATTTCATTTTTTTCATAAAAAAAGCAAATATAAAACTATTTATAAATTCTTATAAATAGAAGTTAATATATATACAGATAAATTATAATTAGAAAAATAAAAGAAAAATATTTATTAATAATTAGCTATTTGTTCAAATACAGCTTTTAATTTTTGCTCATCTTTTTCACCAACTGATGATTCAACGCCAGAGTTAAAATCTAATGCTGAGACATTTTTTTCTAATGCTTTTTGCACATTAGTACTATTAAGACCACCGGCAATTATTATATTTTTAGTATTATCTATAATATCCCAATCAAAAGTTTTACCAGTGCCACCAGTTTTATTACCTGATTTAGTATCTAGAACATGATAATCAACATTATCTAATAATTTAGGCATAGATGTAGTAACACCATAAGCCTTCCATATTTGACAATTTCTATGTAATTTAGATTTGAGTATATCTATATACTCTTGTGTTTCATCACCATGAAGCTGAACAGCACTTAGTTTAACACCATAAGCGTAATTAACAACATCTTCTATTTCAGCATTTACAAACACGCCTACATACTTAAGTCTTACTTTCCTAGCTATAGACTTTGCCATGGCAAAATCAATTACTCTAGGTGATTTATCAGAAAATATAAAGCCACCGTAGATAGCCCCACTTTCATAAACTTTTTTAGCATTAGCTAAAGATGTAATCCCACATACTTTATTAAAACCATATATAACCTTTCTAACAGCTAATTCAATATTACGCTCACTCATAATAGAACTACCTATCAAAAAGCCATTTACATACTTGCGAAGGTCTCTTACTTCTTGATTTTTATGAATTCCTGATTCTGATATAACTATAGTATTTTTAGGCAGTTTTGGAGCTAATAGGCGTGTTGTATTCAAATTTATAGATAAATCTCTTAGATTACGGTTATTAATACCTACAACCTTAGCTTTTAATGTAATAGCTCGCTCTAACTCTTCTTCATTACTAACCTCTGTTAATATACCCATATTTAATTTATGAGCGACCTTAGCTAGTTTTATATATTCTTGATCATTCAATACAGATAACATCAGTAAAATAGCATCTGCACCATAATACCTAGCTAAATAAACCTGGTACTCATCTATCATAAAATCTTTACATAATATTGGTTGCGTAACCTGATTTCTAACTATATTTATATTTGCAAAGTTACCCATAAAAAACTCTTCATCAGTCAAAACTGATATAGCGTTAGCATAGTTTTTATATACTGATGATATTTCATCTAAGTTAAATTTTTTGCGTATTATACCTTTAGATGGAGAACCTTTCTTGCATTCTAATATAAATACAGCTTGTTGAGAATTTAATGATTTATAAAAATCGCGATCGGATTTAACTATATCTTTTTGAAATATATTTAAAGGAAATAGTCTTTTTTTAGCAAAGACCCATTTTTTCTTTTCTGTGACAATTTTAGACAGTATTGTATTCATTAATTTTATTAAAATATTAGCTATATGTCATATTTTAAACGAAAATGAACAAAATGTTTAATTTAATATCTATTTTTTCTAACCATTATAATATTATCTACTTAAACAAGCAGCATAACTAGTAGGAATATCAAAGGGAACAATATTATTATATTTCCAATCAATACCATTCCATACCCTGTTTATAGTGATATCTCTTTTACATCCTGTACGATAATAACAGTATCTTTTAGGATTTTTATCATGATATTTTTGATGATATTTTTCAGCAGCATAAAACTCAGTACTTGGTAATATTTGAGTATATACATTTTTCCCATGAGCTTTAAATTCTTGGGTTAATTTTTGTGTTACATTATTAGCTATATTTTTCTGATACTGGTTTTTATAATATATAGCAGATTGGTATTGTTTACCCTTATCACAAAATTGACCTCTATCATCAGTAGGGTCTATTCTGCGATAGAAATATTCCACTAATTCTCTATATTTAATTTTTTCTGGATTATATGTAACTTCTACTGACTCTTTATAATTAGTAACACCTGATGCTACTTTATTATATGTAGGATTAGGCGTATATCCACCATCATATCCTGATACTACACTTATAATACCACCATGACTAAGTTTTATGTTTTTTTGCATATAATCAAAATCTGATTCTAAACACCAAAAGCAACCACCAGCAAATACAGCTTTTTTATATTCAATTTTGTCATTGGCAAAAATATTATTTACTAGAATTATACTAAAAGATATAACACACAAAGATTTATATAAATTATTTATCAAAATTAACTATCTCCATCAATTTATCATAACACTTACCAGACTTTATAATATCTAACACCTTTTTAGTATTATCTTTTAAATCATTGTTATCGAATAGCTTCATTACTAATGCCACATTAACTGCAACAGCTGAATTATGCACAGCACTACCATTACCTAATAATATATCTTTAATTATACTAGCATTATACTCAGCATCTCCACCCTCTAGATCTTTAATAGTATAGTTATCTATACCAAAATCTTCAGGGTTAATCTGATATTCTATAATATTAGATCCATTAATTTCTGCTACATAAGTAGTACCATGCACCGCAACTTCATCCATACCACTACCATTAACTACTACTGCTCTTTTTACACCTAACTCTATTAATGTTTTTGCCATTGGCAAAATTAGATCTTTAGAATAAACACCTAATAATATTTTTGTAGGTTTAGCTGGGTTGATAAGTGGGCCCAATATATTAAATATAGTTCTAGTTTTTAAGCTAGTTCTAGCTGATTTTATATATTTAAATCCGTCATTATAAAAAGGTGCAAACAAAAACCCTAAATTATATTTTTCAATAGTTTCTTTAGTTTTTTCTGGAGATAGTTTTATATCAACACCCATAGACTCTAATAAATCAAAGGATCCTGACTTACTAGATACGCTACGGCCACCATGTTTAGCCACTTTATAGCCCAATGTAGCTGCAACAATAGCAGATGTAGTAGATATATTAATAGTATTGTGTCCATCGCCACCAGTACCCACTATATCAACCAAATCACCTTCTATTTTAGGAAATTTTTTAGCATTATTAACTAATGAACTAGCTGCACCAGAAATTTCTTCCGGTGTCTCTTTTTTTAATTTCAATGCTATTAATATAGCAGTTTGCAATTCTAATGGAATCTCACCCTTGATAAAATAATCAAATAATTGATATGATTCTTCATAATTTAAATCATTAGAATTATAAAGCTTTTGCAAAATATCATTTAGTTCAATCATTATTTCATCCATGTAATAATATTTTTCAGTAATAATGAACCATGCGTAGTCATAATAGACTCAGGATGAAATTGTAGACCGCATACTTTATTATCATTATCTACCACTGCCATTACAAGATCATTAACCTCAGCTATTACATCAAGTGTATCAGGCACTTTAATTGCTACTAGGGAATGATACCTTGCTACAGCCATACTATTACCTAAATTATTAAATATAGGATGATTAGAGCATTTAATATTAGCAACTTTACCGTGTACAATATCATTAGCATTAGAAACGATACCATCATATGCCTCTACTATAGCTTGATGACCTAGACATATTCCTATTATAGGAACTTTTCCTTTTATAGATTTGATCAACTCTACAATATTCCCAGCATTAGCTGGATTACCTGGACCTGGTGATATTACAACTATAGGATCATCTACAGAAAATATTTTCTCTAATAGAAAATCTAGCTCCAAATTATTTCTGTATACAGCTACTTCATTACCTAATGATTTAAACTCATCTACTAGGTTATAAGTAAACGAATCAAAGTTATCTATAAATATTATATTACTCATTATTATTTCCATGTATATTTTTTATAGCTGATATAACAGCTTGTGCTTTAGTTCTAGTCTCATCCGCCTCTGCAATAGGTACAGAATCTAAAACCACACCTGCTCCTGCTTGAATCTCTGCTATACCATCCTCTACATAAGCAGATCGTATAACAATACAAGTATCTAAATCACCATAACCATTAAGATATCCAACAGATCCACCATAGGAGCCTCTTGTTTGTTTTTCAATACTTGCTATTAGTTGCATAGCTTTAATTTTTGGCGCGCCTGTTAGAGTACCCATATTCATACAAGCTTGATATGCATGTAGCGCATCTAAATCATTTCTTAATTGACCCACAACACGAGAAACTAAATGCATAACATGACTATATCTATCTACTTTTAATAAATCAGCTAAATATCTAGTTCCAGTTTTTGATATTCTAGCAACATCATTTCTAGCAAGATCTACTAACATCATATGCTCTGCATTTTCTTTAATATCACTACGAAGTTCTAATTCAATACGACTATCTAAATCAAAATTGATACTTCCATCACTATTTTTACCTCGTCTTCTAGTTCCAGCTATAGGATATATTTCTACCTGATTTGTATCTGTATGATATTTTAAAGCACTCTCAGGTGATGCACCAAATAGTATAAAATCATCATCTTGCATATAAAACATATATGGGCTAGGATTAGTTCTCTTAAGTTCTTTATATACTTCTAAAGAGTTTTGACATGGCAAATAAAAACTTCTTGATGGTACAACTTGAAATATATCTCCATTAATAATATTACTTTTTAAACTACTTACAATATTACAAAATTGTTTATCATCTATAGATACTTCGACATTTAAAGCAGATTTTGATATTTTAGTAGGTTTATCAATATTGATAGTATTTTTGATTAATTCTATTCTTTCTTCAAAATAATTTACTACGTTTTTATCAAATATATTTGTTTGTAAATAAGATGTATGTGTTTGGTGATCAGTTATAAGAATATTCTCAGCTAGATAAAATACAAAATCAGGACATTTATTTTTTCTTTCTAATTTACCAATATTTTCAAAACTAGCAACAACATCATATGCAAATAAACCAGCTAAGAATACACTAAACTCATTTTCTATTTCAAATGAATCTTTAACAATTCTTAATGAATCAAATATAGATATTTTTTTTAATTTAGTATATTCATCATCATGATCATTATCATCAAGTTTAGGAAAATATAATGTAAGTATATTATTATTATAATCGCAATTTATAGATTCTGGAATATTAGAATAAATTGCTTTTAGTGCATATTCACCATTTTTCGATAGTGATTTTAATATAACAATATTACTAACACACGATATTTTAATAGCTGAGTCTATAACTAAAATACTTTTTAACTTATCTTTTGTGTCAACCTCTGCAGATTCTAGTAAAATTGTATTTTTTTTGTCATGGCAAATATTTGCAAAAACTCTATTTAAGTCTTCTATATATTCAATATGGTATTTATTTGAACTTAGGTATTTTTTTTTCACTTCTATTTATAAAATATAAAAATTAATATACTAAATAATAGCAAAAAAATGTAAAAAGAAGTATAAAATTAAAATCATTAAAACTATAGATATAAAAAAAGGACCTAATGTAAAACATTAGATCCTTTTTAAATATGGCGGAATGGACGGGACTCGAACCCGCGACCCCCTGCGTGACAGGCAGGTATTCTAACCAAACTGAACTACCACTCCGTTTTGTGGTGCCGACTGCCGGGATCGAACTGGCTACCTACTGATTACAAGTCAGTTGCTCTACCAAGTGAGCTAAGTCGGCGACACTATGGAAGTATTATAGCTTAGAAATTTAGTGTGTCAATAATATTTTATAAAAAAATATTATTTTAGAGGTATTATGTCATATCTGTCTAAAATTTTAGAATCATCAACTTTTAAATTTATATTTTTTTGTATATCTAATTCTAATTCTGCTAACCAAATAGATTCTTCATTCTCAATATATTCTATAATTTCTTGAGAAGCTAATATTAAAAATTCATTATAGTTAGAATAGTTGGCAGCCTCTGACTGAATTTCTCTAAAAATATCATAACAAATTGTTTGTCTAGTTTTTATAGTGCCTTTACCATCACATGTAGTACATGGATTACACAATGTTCTTGATAAGCTCTCATGTACCCTTTTACGAGTCATCTCAACTAGGCCTAATGAAGAAATATCACTAACTGTAGTCTTTGCCTTATCATTTTCTAATTCTTTCTTAAAAGCGCTTAAAACTTGTTCTTTATGAGTTTCATTAAGCATATCTATAAAATCAACTATAATAATACCACCTAAATTTCTAAGTCTTAATTGTCTTGCTATTTCTTTGGTTGCTTCTAAATTTGTTTTAAATATAGTCTCTTCAAGATTTTTAGTACCTATAAAACCACCTGTATTGATATCTATAGTTACCATAGCCTCTGTTTGTTCTATAACTAAATAACCACCAGACTTCAATTTTACATTTTTTTCCAATGCTTTATTTATTTCAGTTTCAATATCATGAACTTCAAATATATTACATTTTTGATATAACTCTATTTTATCTCTTAAGCCAGGAATATATTTATCTGCAAAATGGCAAATTTCTCTATAAGAATCTATACTATCAACTAATATTTTACTTGGTTTATCATTAGCAAATATATTTATAGTTTTTATAATTAAACTAAAATCTTCATAAATCAAACCAGGTTTTAAGATTGTACTAGATGTATCTAAAATATCTTGCCAAAGATTATTTACGAATTTTATATCTTTTTCTAGCTCATCATAAGTAGCTCCTTCTGCAGCTGTTCTTAAAATATATCCTCTAGGAAATTCACTTTTAGTTATTTCTTTAATTGTATTAACTAATCTTTCTTTTTCTTCAATACTGCTAATTTTTAAAGATACTCCTACATGATCAAGATCTGGTAGAAAAACTAAAAACCTAGATGATACAGATAAATGAGATGTTAATTTTACACCTTTATTACCAATACTTTCTTTTACAATCTGTACTAGTATTTCTTGACCATCTCTTAACCATTTATTTATATCTTCAGAATTTAGTTTGTTAAACTTAAAATTTTCAGTATTTTCTTCATCTCTTTCAAGAGGTAATACTTCTGATAAATGTAAAAATCCTGCTTTTTCTAATCCTATATCTACAAATGCTGCTTGCATACCAGGAAGCACTTTAATTATTTTTCCTTTATAAATATTTCCAACAACTCTTTTTTGATTATCTCTTTCAATAAATATTTCTTTTAAAATATTATTTTCTTTAATAGCTATTCGCTGTTCATAATTATTTATATTTAAATAAATCTCAGAATTTTTATTAGACATGATTTTATAAATATGTTTTTATTAACATTTATTATATAGAAAAAAATATTTTTTAGTTATTTCACTTCATTTGATGCATTTCTTATTTATATAACTTATTTCTTTCTTTTTTATATTATTATTTATATGTAGCGTTTTTTGTGTTAGTAAAACCACTAAAGCCTTTATATAAAATGGTTTTGGTTATTGATAAAAATACAATAACTATGTAGAAACAGCATAAAATTAGTATGGATAAAAATGTGGATAAAAAATCATCAGATTTATCAACACATTTATCAACATATTTGTGAATAACTTAATTAACAACACATTTAACAAACAATAAACAATTTAGTTAACAGAATTATCCACAGGTGTTAATAAAATTGTTTGCTTATTGGTTTGTCTTTTAATACAATTCTAATCACTTTCTTAGATTTTAAATTTTATAGGGTTAAAAGCTTTATTTATATAAGGTTTTACATGGTTTATATATGGCTACATGGGATAAATGTTTAAAAAAAATAAAAAAAGATGTAACCATTTTTGATTATAAAACATGGATAAAACCTATAAATGTAGTTCAAAATTCTAATTTATTCACAATTTATTGCAAAAATGAATACTGTAAAAAACATATAAAATCTAAATATGGCGACATCATAGTTGATGCTATTAAAGAGTTTCATGGTAGTGATCTTGTTGTTGAATATACATGTAAAACATATCAAAACGATAATCCTAATATAGAAGTAACAGCTGGTCCACAGACTAATTTTTTTAATACAACGAGTGTTGAAATAAAAGATGATGCTGATGATTTAGAAGAAAAAATAATTAAAAAACCAAAAGAAAAATCTAAAACATCTTCCCAAGAGTTGTTTGGATTTGATGAAGCAATGCTTATAACTTCTAAAAAAAATGAAGAGTACTCTTTTGGTTTACCATTAAAAGATAAATATATCTTTGATAGTTTTGTAGTTGGTGATGCTAATAAAATAGCACGTGCTGCAGCTATGCAAGTATCTTTACATCCAGGTAAGTTACATAATCCATTATTTATATATGGTGGTAGTGGTCTTGGCAAAACGCATTTAATGCAAGCAATTGGTAATCATGCAAAAGATGTAAACCCTAATGCTAGAATTATATATACTAACTCCGAACAATTTATTAAAGATTATGTTACATCTTTACGTTTACAAGATTTAGATGATTTCCAAAGAGTATATAGATCTGCAGATATATTACTAATAGATGATATCCAGTTTATAGCAGGTAAAGAGGGTACTTCACAAGAATTTTTCAATACTTTTAATGCATTATATGAAAATGGTAAACAGATTATATTAACAAGTGATAAATATCCTAATGAAATAGAGGGTCTAGAAGAAAGATTAGTATCTAGATTTGGATATGGACTTACAGTATCTGTAGATATGCCAGATTTAGAAACAAGAATAGCTATCTTGCTGAAAAAAGCTCATGATATGGGTCAGCAATTACCGAATGATACTGCTACGTTTATAGCAGAGAATGTTCGTACAAATGTTAGAGAGTTAGAGGGTGCTTTAAATAGAGTGCTTACTACTTCTAGGTTTAATTATAAAGATCCAACTGTAGAAGTAGCTCAATCTTGTTTAAGAGATATTATTAAAATTCAAGAGAAAAAAGTTAAAATAGATAATATACAAAAAGTAGTATCTGAATTTTATAGAATAAGAGTAAAAGATCTTCTTTCTAGTCAAAGAAGCAGAAATATAGCAAGACCAAGACAGATAGCAATGAGCTTATCTAGAGAATTAACATCTCATAGTTTACCTGAGATTGGTTCAGCATTTGGTGGTAGAGACCATACGACAGTAATGCACGCTGTTAAGGCAATAACAAAATTAAGACAAAGCAATACATCAATAGCTGATGATTATGAGTTGCTTTTAGATAAAATTTCTCGTTAAATATAACTATATAAATATAGGGGCTTTTAAAAAATGAACTTTGTACTAAATAGAGATGATCTATTAAAACCTTTACAATCGATGCTATCAGTAGCAAATAGTAAAAGCACTATGCCTTTATTATCTTGCATACTATTTGATATAGATAATAACAGTTTAAAAATAACAGCATCTGATTTAGATACTGAAATTTCTTGTCATCTGCCTATTAGTTGTAATGGCCAACTTAAGTTGGCTTTAAATGCAGATAAAATCTATAGTATTGTTAGAAGTTTGAATGAAAATTCTATGATAGAGTTTAATGTTGAAGAGCATAAAGTAAAAATTATTTCTAATAATAGTACTTTTAATCTTATGAGTTTAAACTCAGATAATTTCCCTCTAATTGATAGTAATATTAATGAAGAGGCTAGCTTTAACTTATCACAACAAGATTTTCATCATATAATTTCAAAAGTTGATTTTTCAATGGCGAATGATGATACAAGATATTTCTTAAACGGTATGTTTTGGGAAATAAACTCTAATTTATTAAGAGCTGTATCTACAGATGGACATAGAATGTCAATCACAGAATCTATAATTGATAGTAAAGTATTAGATAGTACTTCACAGTCTATAATTCCGAAGAAAGCTATAACTGAACTTAAAAAAATAGTTGGAAAAACAGAAGAAAGCATAAATATTTGTATAGGTAAAAACTACTTAAAAGCGAAGTTTGGTAATTTTGCATTTATTTCAAAACTGATTGATGGTCGTTATCCAGATTATCAAAAAGTAGTTCCAAAAAATAATAATAAGCTTTTATCAGTAGACAAAAATGTACTTAAAAACTCTTTATTAAGAACATCTATATTAGCTAATGATAAGTATAAAGGTGTGCGTTTAAATGTATCTGAAGGTCAGGTGCTTTTATCTGCAAATAATCCAGACAATGAAAAAGCAGAGGATAAAGTAGAAGTTCATTACAATGATGATGCTATGGAAATCTGTTTCAATTATAAATACTTACTAGATATTATTAATGCTATAAGTGAAGATAATATATCTATTTATTTAGATAATCCTAATATGAGTGCTCTTATCAAAGATGAAAAAGATAATAGTTTATTTATCATAATGCCAATGAAAATCTAAGTTTTTACTCAAAATTAATTTTTCCTACTATAACTTAATATAGATTGCTATAATTTTTTAGTATTTGTATAATGTAAGATCGTTATGTCTATTAAGATATATCGTATTTAATATAAATATTAAAAAATAATAGAGGTTAAATATGCAAACAAAAAAAAGACCTAGTCTATTTACTGCTATAGCATTAAGTGTTGGTACTATGCTTGGTAGTGGATGGCTTTATGCTTCATACTATGCGTCGCAAGCAGCAGGAGCAGCATCAATATTTTCATGGATAATAGGTGCAATAATAGTTTTAGCTATGGCATTTTTATTATCTGAAATAGCTGTTAAATATCCTACAAATGGATTGTTTACACAGCTGATTACTATATCTCATAATCAGCATTTTGGTTTTGTAACAGGATTATCTAACTGGATGTTAGGTTTAATTATTGTTCCATCAGAAGCAATGGCTACTACACAGTATATATCATCTATATATGCGCCTATTACACCGTATGTATTTGATAAGGGTCATCTTACTCTTATTGGTGTTTTAGTAGTTGTATTATTTATGCTTATATATACTTTGATTAACTATTGGGGTATTAAATCATTAGCGAAGATAAACAATTCATTAACATCACTTAAAATAATAATCCCTATAGCTACATCTGTAATTGTTATGATTGCAGCATTCCATACTAGTAACTTTAGTGGAGCAAATGTTAGTTTCATGCCAGAAGGTGTTGGTGGAGTATTTAATGCTATTGTAACTTGTGGTATTTTCTATTCATTCTTTGGTTTTCAAATGGCAGCTAGTTTTTCTGCAGAATTAGAAAATCCTAAAAGAAATATACCCATAGCTCTAGTTAGTAGTGTACTAATAGTATTATTTATATATTTATTATTACAAATTTCATTTATAGGTGCAGTACCTGAGCATATGTTAACAAATGGTTGGGGTGGTCTAAATTTTGAGTCACCACTTGCTCAACTAGCTGGTATATTAGGTCTAAATGCATTAGCTATTGTACTATATGCAGATGCTTTAATAAGTCCATCAGGTACAGGTATTGTATATTTAGGTGGTAGTGCGCGTATGTTAAATGAAATGGCAAAATCAGAGCAAATGCCTAAATATTTTAGTCATGTAACGCCTAAAGTTAATATCTCTCGTACATCGCTAATTTTTACTCTTATTTGCTCTATTGTGCTTATTATATTCTTTAGAAACTGGCAAATGATAGCTTCATTGACTACTACATTTATACTAGTTTCATGTATGGCATTACCGATAGCGTATTCTAAGCTAAAATCTGATAAAGAAGATCCTTTACCATTAAATTATATACCGTTCCCGCAATTTATATCATTTGTTGTGTATATGGTTTTAACATATTTATTGATGATAGCGGGAGTACTTAACCTAGCTGTAGCTCTGGTTTTACATGTTGGTTTCTTTGCTATATATGCATATATGGATGCTAAGCATGATCTTAAAAATATGTTTAAAGCTTTTGCGTCTTCATGGGCAGTATTTGTATACTTAATAGTAGAGTTAATAGCTGCCGTTATCTATGAGAATATATCTCATTACGGTCTGTTTACAGTAGTATTTCTAATAATATCAGCAGTGTTATATATATTACTTATTAAGCAAAAAAACCATTATTTAAAAGACTAATTAATCAAATTAGTTATCTATAATACAATAAATAAATCTTCTATTATTTAATAGCTTTTATAAAAAAATGCTCGACTAGATAATTAATACTTTATGAATATAAAGTTTTTAGAAAGAATGTCTATTTAGAGTCTTCTGCTAGCTCATCAGCTTTATGGCATTTACACTCACAATTTTCTTTATGACACTTACAATCACAGTGATTACAGTCATTACACATATCTTGTGTAGATGGTGAGCAGTTAGTTTCGCATTTATTTGAAGAGCAAGGACTATAACTAGAAAAACTACATTTATTTTTCTTCATATAGCATTTACCAGCTAACAAAACCATAATTGTAGCTAGAATAACTAAGCCAGTATTACCAAACTCAGACCCAGGCAATATGTTTAGTATTATTACAATTACTTTCAAAGCGATAGCAACAACTAATATAGTTAAAAATATACCTATGGCACATTTCCCCATTTTTTTACAACTTTCAGGTGTTTCTTTTATTGGACATTTCATGAAATTTCTCCTTTGTTTGTTATCTGAAGTTATGCACAAATTTATGTTTAGTGCGTAACTTCAGATATTATTTCATAACTATTTTAACATTAAATTATAAAATTAGATTTCAATTAATATACTTATTTTTCTTATAATTTGAAATTAATTAAATACAGGAGTATAATTACGCCTGTTCAATCAAAGAATAAAATAAATAAACAAATCTTAGATCTAAAGAGGTCCAATATGAAAAAAATTAAAATAATTGCATTAGCAGTATCTAGTATATTAGCAACTAGTGCATTTGCTACAACTGCAACTACTAATGATAATATAAAGCTTAAAGATCAAGTTTTATATCATAACACTTTCCCACAACAAGAATCACCAACGCACGATATTTTTGTAACTAACACAGAATATGCAAATACTGTAATAATGTCTAATACTATTGCCGGGGTTATGTATCAATATCTGATTAAGCAAAAATATCCTACAATGATAATGAACCCAGATTATTTGATTGGTTCACTTATGGGACAGTTAATGCAAGAATCAGACATGACTACTCAAATAAATGCTGACTTTAAGCCAAATGATGCAGAGCAGTTAATAGATAATGATACTTATGCGAATATATTATTATCAAAAGGCCAAGGTGGTCCATATCAAATCAATGACTATTCTAAGCGCTTACCTGGTGTTGATATGCCTGGTGCTTTAGGTTTAGTAAACTATGATGCAGTAGCCAAGGCTCTTGGTTATTCGATAGAAGACCAAGACAGTGGTAAGCAAACAGATAGCGAAGGCCCATTAGCATTAGATAATATGTATGTAGGTCCTATGATTACTACTTTCTATCATTTTAATGATATTAATCGTATGAATGTAAATGCATCAAATGATTGGTTTGTATATCATAGTGATTGGAATAAGTGTTTAGAAGTATCTCAAACTGATGCTGCTAAAGGTAGAGGTTTGTCATTCCCTATGGTTATGAATGTGGTTTATAATGCTGGTAGTTATTCTCCTGTCTTAAAATCATACTTAGAAGCATGTGCTAACCCTCAAAATGCTGATGTTTATAAAAATCTAAATAATTGGAATTTAGGTGTTGATGAGTATCAAGCTGCGATTAATGGAACTGGTGGTTCTGGTAATGCAACATATTATAGATACCCACGTCAAGTCTCTTATTACTTACAGCAAATGTATAATAATAACAATTCTAAGATGAAACAGAGCGGTGTAGAAGTTGATAATTATATTCTATTTAATGTAGAAAGATTACAGCAAGTATTTGGCATGGTAATGCATAAGTTATCTGTTAGAGATGCTAAGGGTAATTTAAATTATATCCCAGAAGCTGATGCTACAGCAGCATTTGCAAAAGCTGTTAAACAGTTAAAAATCGAAGATTTAAATCTTAGTTTCTCAAACACAGCACATGATGGTGCAGCTCAAAGAAAAGTTATTTATAATTTGATAAATAAAGCGATAGCTAATTTAGCTAAAGCAGATGATATTGACTTTACTAAGACTTTTGATAAAGCACCAACTCCTCCTACACCTCCAGGTCCAGCTCAGTATAAATACCCAGAAGGTATCGGAAGCTATGTGTCTGGTACAGTTGTAGAAGCTGATGGTAAAAACTATACATGTAAATCACAAGTCGCTGCATGGTGTAATAATCAAGCTTATAGCCCATTAGGTGTTAATGGTGCAATGGCTTGGACAGGTGATTTCGTACCACCAGTACCACCAAAACCAATTGGTACTTGGGATCCTTCAAAAGCATATAGTGAAGGTGATATTGTTGAAATAGATAATGTTAAATATAAAGCAATGTGGTGGAATAAAGATGTAAATCCTGTAGATCATCATGTTGAATACCAAGATCCTTGGAACATAGTTTCTTAATCTTTTCAAATACCTAGTTTTCTAACAACTATCTAATATTTTTATTTTCTATAACACCAACAATCAGTTAGGTGATCATCTACCATTCCTATGGCTTGCATATAAGCATATATAATTGTTGGGCCGACAAAGCTCATACCTCGTTTTTTAAGATCTTTAGAAATCGTTTCACTAATGATAGTTGAAGTAGGTACTTCAGAGTGGCTATGCCAAGTGTTTTTTATTTGTTTATGATTTACATATGACCATATATATTTATCAAAACTACCGAACTCATTTTGTATTTTTATAAAAACTTTGGCATTTTTCCTAGCAGAATTTATTTTTAGTTTATTGCGGATAATATTTGAATTTTCTCGAAGAAATTCTAGTTCATCATCAGACATATTAGCTACTTTTGTCACATCAAAATCATAAAATGCATCTCTATAGCCATTTCTTTTTTTTAATATGGTTTCCCAGTTTAATCCAGCCTGAGCACCCTCTAATATCAGAAACTCAAATAATACTTTGTCATTATGTTGAGGTTTGCCCCATTCATCATCGTGGTACTGAGCATACAATCCTTGCCCTGGCTTATTTCCAAAGCATCTATTTTTAGATGTCATAAGATATTTGTGATTATTGTTAGTAAATAAATTATAAACTATTTTTGTTCTTTGATGTCGCATCAAAATTAAATGCGATAACTGGGACAACACTATTATCAAGCATAAGCTCCGTTGCAGATTTGCACAAATCAGCACCAAACTTCTTATTTATCTCATCCATAGCTTTATCTATCTTTAGATGCTTAGAGTCATATTTCTCATCAAACAAATCATACTGTTGATGCTCATCGTATATTAGATCATTGCACTTAATACCTATTTGGTAAAGAGGTTTATTATCCCAGTTATTTAGATGTTCTTTAATTTTTTTTATAAATTCATGATTACAGTTATTAGCCTTATCAAAAGAAAAAGTTTTTTTAATGACATCATTTTTAGTATATAAATATACATTTAAAGTTTTTGATACTATATTTAATAGCCGCATTCTTCGTGTAAGTCTGTATGTTAGGTTTATTAGTATATTAAATACATTATCTATGTCAGTAGTAGCAGGGGGTAGAACTTTGCTATGCCCTATAGATTTTGGTATGCTTTCTTTGGTAATAACTTCATCATTATCTATACCATTACATGCTAACTGTAATTTCTTCCCGACTATTCCATATTTTGATGATAATAAATCATATGGAGCATTTTGGACATCAGCTATTGTATGACAATTTTTTAGAGCTAAATATTCTTGCATACGCTTACCAACTCCACACATTTTCGAAACAGGGTAGTTTGCCATATATTCCTTGATGTGTTTAGATGAAACAATAACTGTTTTACCTTTATTAACACCAGCTACAAACTTAGATGTTAGTTTGCCCTCTGATATTCCTATTGAGCATTGAATACCACCACTGCTTTCAAAAATGGTTTTTCTAATCAATTTAGCAATATTTTCAATACCACCATATAGACTAAGAATAGGTTTAAGATCAATCCAACATTCATCGATAGAAAAAACCTCAATATCAGGAGTAATATTTTTTAATGATGCTATTATTTTTGCAGATATTTCAGAGTATCTTTTCGGTCGAGAGGATCTGCGTATAAGCTCTGGACATAATTGTAGAGCTTCCTGCATCCTCATGCCAGTTTTTATGCCAAATGCTCTAGCTTCATAGCTTGATGAGATTATAGTTGTACCAGCATCGCCATTTGTCACAGCAATGGGCTTGCCTTTGAGTTCTGGGAAGTCAATTTGCTCGCAACTAGGGAAAAAAGCCAACATATCAACCAATGCTATACATTTATTCCATGACATAAGCTTTCTAGTAAATATGGTTGGATCAGAATATTAATAACTATTATATCGCATATGCTAATAGAACTCTGTAAATATCAAAACATAAAGATTTTCACTACTATATAATTATTTCATAAATATATTATTTAAATTTAGTATGAAAAGAATAGTAACAATTTTGTTTGATGAATTTGAAACACTAGATGTCTTCGGACCAGTAGAGATATTTGGGGACTTAAAAGAGTATTTTAGTATTGAATATTATTCAATAAATGGAGGTATTGTAACTAGCACACAAGGTGTTGCTATAAATACCAAGAAAATTGTTGATATAAATTATGATAAATATATTTTATTGATACCTGGTGGAATGGGTGTTAGACAGTTAGTAAATGATGCTCATTTTGTACAAAAAATAAAAGATATAGCTATGTTAGCAGAGTATGTGATTACAGTATGCACAGGCTCTTCTTTATTAGCTAAAACAGGGTTTTTAGATGGTAAACAAGCTACATCAAATAAAAAAGCATTTGCTTGGACAAAGTCTATAGCACCTAATGTTAACTGGGTTACAAAAGCTAGGTGGGTAAGGGATGGAAATATCTATAGTAGTGCTGGAGTAAGTGCTGGTATGGATTTAGCATTAGGGTTTATCAAAGATACTCTAGGATATGACATTGCAAAACAGCGAAGTATAGATATCGAATATAATTGGAACCAAGACTCTAGTTGGGATCCGTTTGCAGAAATATATGATATATAAGGTTTAGAATATAGTTTTAGATATCTTATTATTTAGATGCTTTAATTACCCAATCACCAGTTTGATCATTAGGAACACAAATCATTTCAAGTTGCTGATTAGCATTAAAAACTGGTTGCTGGAATGTTCTTGGGAAATATGCTTCTGTTCTTGATCTTACTACTGGCTCGCCAGCTTTTGATACATCTAAAGATAGAAACTTATATTTACACTCATCAGCATTACATACCACTATTGAATATGAATTAAATTTAGGAATGTTAAAACCAGGAATTACAGACCATCCTTCAGGACATGTGAATTTTGCATAAGTATTAGTAACATCCGCAGAGATGTTATTTTTTTAGGTAACATACCATCAGCTTGATACTCACCTTGATAAGTAACTGTATTATCCTGTGCGCTTGCAAATGCTACAGAAAAAACTAAAACTAAGCTTGTTAATAGTATTTTTTTAAAGCCCATATTGATTTCCTTATAGCTTACAATTTATTATTTGTATCTTGATTTTTTAAAGCAATGATCATTTTTGGCATAAATAAACCCTAAAAAGTTTTAGACTATGTCTAATTATTTTTTAGGGTTTTGATAACACATATATTAAATATGTATATTAACTGGTGGAAGCGGCGGGACTTGAACCCGCGTCCATAAACTCTCTATCTTTGGTTCTACATGCTTAGATTAACTTATTTAGTATTTAGCTTAGCTTTTCCCCAGTTAATCAGGGTAAAAGTTAGCGAGTCTGATTAGTACAGCCATTACTTCCAGACGGAAAGCAAGGACCGTCTTATATTTAGGATGAACGGATGTATAGAAGTCTTTATAAGAAAAGAACATCATATCCGTGCGTTTCTAGGTTATTAAGCTAGACTAGGCAGCTTTCGCTACAGCAACAAAGTTGCTGTCGTTAGCCGCTACGCGGTTTGCTTTTTTATTGCCAGTTATTATCGGCATTGCACTGTTGTTAACGAGGTACCTGTACTTTCCTCGGCATGCTCCTAGGACTTTGACATTCATGTCGAAACCATATTCGCCCCCATTTGGGTAACTACAATGTATATCTAATGTAAGCAAAAGTCAAATAAATGTGAAAAGCATTTTATGAGTAGCATTGTTTTGGGTTTTAAAATATAGAGATTATCGCAGATACTATAGCTAGTATTCCTATAGCTAAGACAAAAACATCAGCATAGATGCTTTTATAACTTTTTAATGCTTTGATTCTATAGATACTATAAATTGGCATAATAAACAGGATAGAAGCTAGTACAAGTCCACCAATAGTGGTAATCATATCTAGAATATTTGGGTTGAAATAAGCAACAGCCCAGCATGATAAAAATACTATTGATAGTGTTATAGGCTTTACAGTTTTCTCTTTAATTCGATGATTAGTAGCTTTACAGACTAGTCCATCTATACCTTCTTTAGAGCCTAGATAATGACCAAAAAATGATTTACTCATAGCCACTAGAGCAACCATTGGAGCTATGTAGTTTAGCGAATAGTTATTAAAGTGATTAGCCATATATGAAAGTATAGATATATTTGCTTCTCTTGCACTCATAAGATCATCAGGAGTCAAACAAAGCATAGAGCTAAATACAAATACTACTACTGTAAATATCATTAAAAAATTACTAATAGCTATTATTTTTGAAGCCTTCTTATCAGCATCTTTTTTATATTTGTTTTTTGAGTATACTGCAAGAGAAGATATGATAGGAGAGTGATTAAATGAAAATATAATCACAGGTAGTATCATTAGCAGTGCTATTAAAATACCACCAAAAGAATGATTATAGTTGATGCTGCTCTTAAATATAGCCATGCTCCAATGAGGAATCATCCATAATGATAATAGTAATAATGCGGCAATAAATGGATATACCAGTAAGCTCATCAAACGTATAATAAGACTCTGCCCAAAGTTTACAATGATAGTCATTATCAAAATAGTTATAAAACTCAACAATAGTCTATTTTCTATAACATAATGAAGTTGGTATTCAGAAAAACTTTGTATGGTATTTGTGATACCTACGCTGTATACAAATAATATCGGTAAAATCGCAAATAGATATAAGAAATTAAAAAATAACCCGCCTTTTTTGCCAAAATATTCATCTGCAACAACAGTTATATCAGAATCAGCATTTGGATTAGATATTACAAACCGACACAATGCTCTATGTGGTAAAAATATTATAGGAAAAACTATCAGTAATATTAAAAAAACAGGGATAAATCCAGAAACACCAGTTTCAATTGGTAAAAATAATATCCCAGCACCAATTGCTGTTCCATATAGGCTTAATGACCACATCAGGTCTTCGTTTTTTTTCATGATTTATTTGATTCTTAAGTGGTTTTAACAATCAGCTATATAAAATAGACAGACTAATTTTTTATAAAATTCGTATTTCTGTAATAACCATAATAGTTAGAAAAATACGATACATGTAGTCAATGAGTATATTTTAATGTAGATTTGTCAAATTATCAAAAAATAAGACACCTAATATAGAATAAGTAACATATTATGTATCATAATAGCTGTTATGAAGTTTTTAATATGTTTGTTGTGGAACAATATTGCTAAATAAAGGCTACTGAGTCTACAAGTTAGTTTCTCAAATAAATTTTGATATGTGATATAATTTTATGTAAATATATAATTGGTACATTTGATGAAAAAAGAAAATATTATTCCACTACTAGCATTATTTCTTTCGATATTTAAAGACATATTCATGCTGTTTATAATAGCGTTATTTGTTATTGCAGGTAAACTTTTTATGTATATTATGAGATTAGGCAGACTTGTTGTTCCTAGGTCTATTTATAAGGGTAGAGGAGGAGCTTAGCTCTTTTTGAGATTTAAAAGTCGACCTTTTATTACTTCAAGTATTTTTGTGGGATATTTTCTTAGTATACACAGATAACTAGCCTTTATTCCATTTATTTCTAAAGCTTTTATTGTTTCATGGTTTATTATGTTTTTACTGTTGAGATTGCTAGTACTAACTCCACCAACTAACATTTTAATCATGCATTTGTTTATATACGAGTATGAAAGTTTATGCACAAGCAATAGCCTAACAAACATTTCATAATCAGCACCTATTTTAAAGTCTAATCTATAGTTGCCATATTTCTCATAAACTTCTTTTTTTACAAAAAGAGTAGGGTGTGGTGGCATAATTCCATATCTAAGTTTTTTAGGCTGAAAGTTTTTGGCAGAATAGTATCTTAGAATTTTATTATTAGAATTTACATATAGTAAATCAGCAAAAGTCATATCAGGATCAGATTCTTTAAATCTATTAAGAATATCCTCTATAACTGTATCGTTCTTGTAGTAATCATCACTATTTAATATGCCGATTATATCGCCAGTAGCTAATGCGATGCCTTTATTCATAGCATCATATATACCTTTGTCTTTTTCGCTTATGATTTTGGCTATATTGTTTTGATATTTATTTACTATATCTAAAGTACCATCACTACTATTACCATCAATTATTATATACTCTATGTCATTTATATATGACTGTGAAACTACAGACTTAATAGTATTTTCTATAGTTGCTTCAGAGTTGTAACATACGGTAATTATAGATACTTTCAATTCTCACCTTCCAAGATGTTTTTATAGATTTCAATCTGCTTAGTTATAATATAATCATTTTTATATAATTTTGCAGTATTTATAGCATTATTTACTAGTTCGTTATAGTTAGAATACTCATATGATTCTTTTATTGCATCAGATAGATTATTTTGGGTTGTTAAAAAACCATTTACTCCATTTTTGACAAAGTCTTTTCTAGTTCCTATATCAAAGCCAATTACAGGCACACCAAAGCTCATCGCTTCTATTATAGTTAATCCAAATGTTTCGTACAATACTGATGGCTGTATGAGGTATTTAGACCTAGATATATAATCTAAAGTAGTTTTTCTTGAACACTTCCCCTTGAATATAATATTGCTTGTAGAATATTTCTCTTTCAAGTCAGAGAATGTATCCCCATCTCCAATTATTGTTAATACATATTCTTTATCTAAGTTTTTCCATGTGTCTAATAACTGATATATCCCTTTTGCTTCTTCAAGCCTACCAACATATATATAACCATTTTTTTCAATATTAGTATCGTTATTTTGAATATCCATACTATTTGGTTTTAATATGATTTTTGAATCAGGCACACCTAAAGATTTAACTTTTTCTTTTTGAAAGTTAGTTAATACAAAAAAATAATCAATATTATTAAAAGCTTTACTAATCTTATAGAATGAAAATGCAAGTTGCGCAAGTATACTTTGGACAAGAGATTTTCTATAGCATTTGTTTTTTATACTAGCTAGAGGGAGAGTCTTTTTGACACACAGCTCACATATACCAGCTCCATCTCTATATAAAATTCCAGAAATACACCATATTCTATAGTTGTGTAGTGTATGTATAACTTTAGCTCCAGCTTTTTTAGCCGCTTTAAATATGCTAGGGGTTAATAAAGGAAAGAAGTTGTGTACATGCACTATATCTATACTGTTATCTTTGATTATTTTATTGATGTTTCTATAATGTTTTAATGAAAACCAAATCCCATATAATAGTTTAAGTTTACTAATATCGTCATTAGATACCTCATATGCTATGACATTATCTTTACCAAGAATTTTTTGTAGAGATAGCAGCTCATTTTTATAAACAATATCTTCGCCACCAACATTATTTGACTGATATTTATTGTGGATGATTAATATTTTCATATATACACCTCGAGCTGCTCTTTATCCTTAAGCTCTATAGAGAAGTTTTGGGTTCCTTGCTTTAGCTTATTATATTTATCAGAATCAATACTTAGAATTGTTTTTTTAATGTTTTCAATATTATCAGAATCTATAAGATAGCCATTTTCACCTTGAGTAATAATTTCACAAGCTCCACAGTTCTTACTAATGACTACCGGTGTATTAAAGTATAGGGCCTCTTCCACAACAAGCCCCCAAGGTTCTTGTTTACTAGGTAGTATAAATATATTATGTGATAAGAATATATCTTTTAAAAACTTATTTTCTACAGATCCCATAAATGTGATATTTGAATTTGATATTTGTTGCAAGTATTCTGCTTGATCACCCGTACCTATAATAGTTAAGCTATATCCATCATCAGCTAAACTGTTAAATACCTTAATCAGCATTTCTAGGTTTTTGATTTCAGAAAGTCTACCTATATAGAGGAATTTTTTTGCGTAAGCTTTCTCAACTTTATCAAAACCAGGTTTGTTTATTATACCAACACCTTTTGTGATCTTGGTTAAACCCTTGTACCCTAATGCATTGAGTAATTCTTTATGTAAGTTGCCAGATGCAAAAACTGTAGATATACGCGATAAAAACAGCTTTTTAATGAGACCTTGTGGTCCAGTTGTTTTACTTTCATTTATTATAGATTCTAGTGCTAGACAGTTTTTACTTTTTCTATTTGAGAATACCGTATACCAAAACTCTTTTAAGTCCCAGCCACTTACTAAAATTTTCTTATATTTTGATTTTTTAAAGATATTTTTTAAATTTTGTATACTAACTTTAACGTTTCTATCTTGGAAATTTCCATCAAACAGGACTTTATATTCAAACTTTGCATTCTTAAGAGTTATGAAATCATCAGCCCTTTTTTCAGCAGTGTTAGACGCTATAAATACCACTAAAATATTTAACTTTTTAGCTAATTCATTATATAAGTTCACCTTATAAAAAGCAGGGATGTGGGTGATTATTATATAGTCATACATAATATTTAGTAACCTCTAAAAAGTTTACGAAGCTTAACTAATATAGATATTATATAACTCTTTATGATTAGTTTATATGATAAGTTATAATGTTTATTTATTTCGAATTTTTCTTTTATTATCTTATTTAAATTTTGTGATGAGATACCATCAAGGTCATACTTAGAGACAGTTATATCAATATATTGAGATTTTCTATTATTAGCAAAGTATTGCATTGTGAAATCTTGGTCACCACATATTTTATACTTTAAATTGTATCTTATATTACTATCTATTCTATAAAATGTAGATTGATGACATAGCATCATTCCTTGAGCCATATCTTGTAGGTTAAGTGTTGTTTTATATTTTAGTATTTTATGTCCAATATCTGTATTACCATAGATGATATCAATATTGTTAAATAATTTTTCGGCGAAGACATCTTCTAATACATTGTCAGAGCCAAAACTATCACCAGCATTCATGAAGTTAACCCACTCACCAGATGCTAAATCTAAGCCCTTGTTCATGGCATCGTATATACCTCTATCAGGCTCACTTATGTATTTATCTATATGCTGTTCATATCTTTTAATTATATCAAGAGTACCGTCAGTAGAGCTGCCATCAATTATAATATATTCAATATTCTTGTATGTTTGGCTTATAATACTCTTGATTGTATCTTCTAAGAAATCCTTACCATTAAATACAACGGTTATTATTGTTACAAGAGGGTATTTTGATAAAATAGCTTTGTCTGACAAGTTATTCTCCAGATGTATATTTGTAGGTGCAGAAGGGTTTATAAAGGAAAAGAGACTACTTAGCTTTGCCCATTTTTTCTCTTAATTTAACACCTACGTGCCTAAATACACGAACATATTCATTGTGTCTTCTTATCATATTGTCAGATGTGTATTTGACATAAAACTTATATAGAAATATATGAAACATATCACAGATGCTTTTTCTAACTTTTTTACCACCAGTTATATCGTGGAATTCATTCATATAACCACTCATATCGTGGCTTTTGTTAGTTTCATGGCTTCTAAATCCTGATACAGGACTATTCATAACATGTAAGTCTGCATGTTTTGCAAAAGTGTGCCAAACATAAAAATCACCAGCTAGTTTATAACTAGCAAATTTTTCAAGATCTAAGGTATCTTGTAATGACCTAGTCCAGAAATTAGACTCTTGCTGGATAGATGGCAGGCTTGTACCATAAAGGCCCTTTAGAATACGCTTTCTTGATGGTGTAACAGGTAGCATAGAGTCTTTGATCATACCCTCAGAATTATACCAAGTATTTTTACCCATTATCCATGATGCTTTATCACCATATTTTTGCATTTCAGCAACTACAGTTTTAAATGCATTAGGTAGATAAAAATCATCTGAGTTTATATATGCAATAATATCACCGGTAATCATGCCAAAACCTTTCGCTATGGCTTCATACATACCACCATCAGGTTCAGATATAAATTTAAACTCTAGACTATTACAGAATATATCAAGCTGACCATCTTCATGCTTCTTAATATACTTCTTGATAATATCGCATGTACTATCTTTTGATGCGCCATCTATCAGGATATATTCAATATCAAAATCACCTCTTTGTGATATCACGCTCAAGATAGTTTCTTCGATATATTGTTCAGAGTTATATGATGTGGTTATGATAGATATTTTCATTTTTTGTCTCTTATGATGTTTTAAGTAAAGGGGGTTCGTAACTATCTAATTATATATGTTTTTAGCTTTTAGAAGTTTTATTAATAGAAAGTTTGCCATCATACTTTGTAGGAGCTGATGATGCGAACCTAGTTAATGCATCATTAATAGATATATCGATAGGTTTGTTTATATTGTCCAAGTTTTCCACAATTATTTTAGCAGTATATTGTCCATAATATAGATTATTGTTGAAATAATTTATGATTCTATATGTATCACCGCTATTAGCATCGCAGATTTGACTTGAGTCTTTGTATGTACTCAATGTTTTTAAAAGCTTGTTTGTTATATCGTAAAGTTCAAAAGAAATAGAAATATTTTTAAAATTCTCTTTGAATTCAATGTCAAATTCAAAAGTATAATTTTGTCCTGTTTCTAATATACAAATATCTTTGTTTTGTTCATTTCTAATCGTAGTATTTCTGATTTTTATAAAATCATTTTCATACTCACCAGAGTTATCAAAGTTACTATCAAAGATTTCTATTTCTTCACCGTCTTTTCTATTTTTGATTTTTTGTTGAAGCTCATCTAACACTTTTGCTTGGTTTTTACTAAACATTACTTTTTGATAAATGTTTCCAATTTCCTTAACATCACCGTCTAAAACTATTTCTTTGTTGTGAAGCAGAATTGCTCTATCACAAAATTCTATCATCATATCTACACTATGGGATACAAATACAACGGTTGTTCCGCCTTTTAATAGCTCTCTTACTCTTATAAAGCACTTGCTTTGAAACAGAGAATCACCAACTGCTAATACTTCGTCGACAATCAGTATTTCAGGTTTTGTCGCAGTTGCTATACCAAAACTCAATCTAGCACCCATTCCGCTACTATAATTTTTTACAGGCTGATCTATATATTCACCAATTTCAGCAAAATTAATTATATCTTTGGTTATCTGTTCTCTTTTATCTTTATCTATACCATTTAAACTTAGGTTGAATTCTATATTTTCTCTGCCAGTCATCTCAGAGTTTAATGTACCCGCAAGTTCAAGCATAGCATTTATTTGGCCATTAACATGAATAGCCCCTTCAGAAGGTGTAACAACACCGGCTATCATCTTAAGCAGAGTTGATTTGCCTGCACCATTTAGGCCAAACATTCCAAGGACTTCACCTTTTTTAATTTCTAAATTTACACCTTTTACAGCGCAAAAATCTTTATAGTATTTTTTTCTAAAAGGACTAAATGCTTCTTTAACTCTATCTCTAGCTCTATGGTATATTTTATAATATTTTGAAACATTTTCTAATTTGATCGCTATATCTTTATTCATTATATTACATCTCCAAAATGAGGCGATAATTTTTTAAATGTGATAGCCCCACCAAACAGTATAACGATACACATAATTAAAAAAATACTTGTTGAGGTTGTTTGTTCCCAAAACCAAACCTTATCCATAAAAGTATCTCTATAGCCTTGAATAATATAAGCCATAGGATTGAAATCAAGAATAAACCTATATTGTTCTGGAATTTTGTTAGGAGACCAGAACACTGGCGTAAACCAAAAACCGAACTGAACTATTAGAGCTACTATTTCAGACATATCTTTTACAAAAACTTGGACAGCAGCAGTAAACCAACCTAACCCTAATAGTAGCACTATACTACATAGCATATAATAGGGTAGTTGTAACCAATACATTGTAGGATATTGTCCATTTAACACAAATATCAATATCAGCAATGAAACGAGTATTAAATGTATTATTAAACATGATAGTATGCTCACTAGTGGAAGTATATTCACACTAAAAGCGACCTTTTTTACTAAAAATTCATTAGCTTCTATAGAACCACAACTTTTAGATAAAGCTTCTGAGAAGTAGAACCATGGTACCATTCCTGTTAATAAAAAGAATACCATTGAATTACTTTCTATTGTGTTACCTGGTCTAATTCCATAGGTAAATACTAGCCAAATTACAAATATAAACATACCTGGTCTTATTACCGCCCAAACTACGCCTAAATAAGAGCCAAGATACTGTTCTTTAAAATCATTGTACGCTAATAAAATAAGTAGTCTGTGGTTGTTTATTAAATGCCTTAGAAATCGATTGAATTCTTTAAAGTATTTTATCATGAGAATAAATTATTTATATTGTTAACATAAATATTTTATCAGAATTAGAGTTCAAAGACTATAAAAAGCTTTTCTGTTAGATCTGATTAAATTTTTGATTTTATTTTTTTCAAAATATAATCAAGCCTTATGAATTTGGCAAATTTTATAACCAAAGATTTAAGGCTATTATCGTAATATAGTTTCTCTAGGTGGTTTATGTGCTGACTACATTCTTTAATTGTTTCATTATCTCTTTTTTTAAATATTGTAAAATATTTTAGTATGGTCTTTAGATCTTTTTCACTTACAGCATTTAATGCTTTTGAGCGAAAGTTATCAGTGCGAGATGTAGACTCTTCACTTAGTGTGTTTGCGAAAGAGTATAGGAATTTTTCCTTATGCTCGTCACCAAATAAATGACTAAAATCGATACAGCCTTTGAGAAACATTATTAGTTGATCCTCATCTGCAGCACCGCTCCAGATACCTCCGTCATTTATTCTATACACAGACATTACGTCATTTATATATTTTATAGGTCCAAATTTTGAAAAAACTAAAAGCATATATACATCATTTCTATCTACATTAGAGTATTTGCTTAAATACTTATCTATTTCATGCCTGTATTCGCAATTATATTTTAAGACTAATGATGTAGTGTGCATATATGCTGAGTCAATAAAATCATCAAATATATATGAGTCCTTATGATTGTCTGAATCTATAAAAAGTTGATTTGTTAATTTTCCATTTTTAAAAAATTGTGTATTATGCCCACATCCGATAAAGTTTTCATGCTTTTCTAAAAAGTCTACCTGTATCTGCAGTTTGTTAGGGTTTGTCCAGTAGTCATCACCTTCGCATAGTGCTATATATTTTCCCTTAACCTTTGGTAGTATAAAGTCCCGAATTGGCAAAGCACCTTTAGAGTATTGATTTTCTTCAAAATGTATTAGCTTAATAATATTTGGATATTTTTTGACATATTCTTGTAGTATTTTTGTGGTGTTGTCAGTAGAGCAGTCATCACTAACTATTATTTCATATGCAAAGCTTGTTTCTTGTATTAAAAAGCTTTTTAATGCCTCTTCGATGTATAGCTCTTGATTATATGCAGTACAGCATATACTTACTAATGGGTTGTTATTTTTCCATTTGTTCATTATGTTTTTTTCGCAACTTATTTTCAATGCAAGTTCCTCATAAATTTATGTAGCTAAGCTTTTGTTTTATTACTTGATTTAGTGGGTTTCCATACTTTTTAAGATAAGCTTGTCCAATATGCTCAGACCCAATGAAGTTCATATGTTGATTATCTGCATATATAGGCACGCCATCTATAGAAATTTTGCAGTAATTTTTATCACATAAGACTTTTTTAGGATCAATTGTTTCAGTAGATGGGTATTCGACTTTAATATTTTTGAGTATCCTCATGAACTTAGACTCCGATTTCTTAATGTTAGATACCTTAAGTAAGCAGTTTTTAGGACTAAAATAATTGAGCAAAGTATTTTGGTTTAGTGTACATAGATTGCTTATATTATCTGGTAATGTTGGAGTATCTAGTATAATTATTGGTATTGCCCCGTTTTGTATAATTAGCTTTATAGCACCACTAATAGTTTGTATATATTCTGAGTATGTAGGAGAGCTCCATGCACCACCTAGTATTATATATTTATATTTTTTTCTTTAATTAAGTTTTTTAATGCATTGTTTCTTTCTATTTTAGAAATACCAGAATCATTATCTGCTATTTTATATAAAAATGGAGTTGATCTTTGGGTTATTGTATAGGCTGATAAATTAGCATTTTTGAGCCAGACCGATAGCATTGGGTACTCGGATCTTGCGTGAGAATCACCTATGAAAAGGATATCTGTATTTTTATATGCATTATCTCCAATTGTGCATAATTTTTTACTAGGAAGGTCAGATGATTTGAAATCTTTTGTATTTTCTTGCAGAAAGCATTTGTTTTTGTCAAAGCTATCAAAGCCATACCAAAAGGTTAGTTCATTTTGATTTACTTTTATATTTTGATTGAATCCGAACTGATACTTCTGTGCACCGTAGTAGAAACTTCCTGCTAATATTAATGGCAGTATCCATAATAGAATTAAACTTTTAGTAAATCCAAATCTGAATTTATGCCTAAATGGTTTTTCTACAAACCAATATGATAGGGTTGCTAAGATTGTGCTAGTTATAAATACAATACTGCAAATAAAAGGCGTTTTGTCTATGCTCATATAGTTCGCATAGGCGATAATAGGCCAATGCCATAAGTATAGTGAATATGATATAAGCCCTATACTAACAAATAGCTTAAAAGAAAATAACTTGTTTATTATAGGGGTATGATAGTTAGCATTACTACCACAGAAAATATATAGCACAGCGCCTAGACAGGCAATAATCATCCATGTGCTTGGGTATGTGACTGTAATAGCAAAAATAGGAGTTGCCATTAATGCTATTGATAGTATTGATAGGAGGTTTAAGATGATTTTATTGTTTATAGTGTAAGTGTTTTTATTCAACAATATAGCTAGACAACAACCAAAAAGTAACTCAAAACCTCTACATATAGGTATGTAGTAAAAGTTAGGGAAGTGTTTCCAGTAAAAAAATATAATTGAAGTAATAGCTAGTAAAGTAGCTATAGTAAATAAACTTTTTTTAGATGATAATCGTAACTTAAATAATATAATGAGAAGTATAGGCCAGCCGATATAGAATTGTTCTTCTATCCCTAGTGACCATGTGTGAAGTAGCGGGATTACTGTAGCATCTGTACTAAAATAACCAAAGTTTAATGTTTTGAAAAAGAAGAGGTTAGATACTGAGGCTATAGCGCTGATAAGAGATTTAGAGTAGTTAATTAAGTCTTGGGGTAATAGTAATAGCCATGCAAAAAGGCATGAAAATACACACACAACTATCAATGCAGGTAATATTCTTCGTATTCTACGTAGATAAAAGTTTTTTATAGAAAATGTGTTTTTTTCAAGGTCTCTAATAATTATCGATGTAATTAAAAAACCTGATATTACGAAGAATATATCTACACCTAAGAACCCAGATTTAACCCAACTAATATCTAGATGAAATAGTACTACGGATATTACAGCAAACGCTCTTAGACCGTCTATATCTTTACGGTATTTAATGTTACTCATGAATTTGCATATCCTCTATGAGTTAAACAATGCCCTATTTTTATAATTAGTTTACCAGTCTGTTCGATCCATATAAATAGTTTCGTATTTATAATTATTCTTAGTCACAATATTAGGAAGAATTCTTTCTAATGCATGCATATAGCTACCATCATTAGCAAGAGGCTCTTTCTCTAATACACTTTCCATATTTAGGTTGAAAATATCTTTTATAGCGTTTACTCTAGCCCAGTACATATTGCCTACAGGGAATAAAGGTGTATGAGTTATTTTATTTAGCTCTAACATTTTGCATAGAGAGTCTATATGCTTTTGGTTTTTACCAATATCTATGAAGTTTTTATTTTCAGGGAAAAGTAAACCAAGCTCTTTATTATTAAATAGACCAAGTATATGCTTTGTGCACTCAGCATTATTGCCTATTAAATTATCTAATAAATACTTTCGCCATTTATTACCAGTATCATCATTAATGGCTAGAGATTTTTTACTATGGAAGTGTCCAATTATTTCATAATTTTCATTTTTAATGATATCTTTTAAGTTAAATATCATAGGGCCTATGTCTCTACCTATATTATCAACAGTTATTATCTTTGTTTGGTTTGCACCACAACCTTTAAAAGTATTGCGAATATCTTCTATATTGTTAGATTCTACAGTTGTAATATATAAATCATATTTCAATGGTATGTTTTTAAAATAATTACAGAATTCTTGAGCTAAATCACTGTAAAATAAATGAAGATGTACAGCTAGTTTTATTTGCGGTAAAGTAACATTGCTTATATCTAATCTGTTACAAGTATGTGTTGTACATACTCCTTTAAGAATTGCTTCATACATTGGTATTTTACTAAGGTTATACATGCTTAACCATTTAGATGTTGAAAATCCTGGTGCTGGATTTGGACAGGCTTTATATAAATTTTTACGCTGAGTTTTAGTGTAAAAATATGCTGATTCTTCTTTTGATTTAAAAATTTTCATATAGTTATTATCAAAGCACTTAGATTCAACCAAAATTTTAATAACTTCGATGTTTTCTTGGTTTATTGATGTACTATAGCTTATCTGTTCATTTATAAATATAGTGAACTCTTTGTTTTTAGCTATATTATTACTTATGGATTTTAATGCTTCAGGGAGGGTGATACAGTCACCTAAGTGTTGCTGCTCTGATAAATATGAGTTAAGTTGTTTTATTAGTGATATGTATGATGGTTCATATGAGACAATAATTCTGTTTGCAGATAATATATTTTGAACAAGTGTATCAATAGATGTTTCAATATTGCTATTTTCTGTTAAAAGTAGGAGTGTTGGAATCTTTAAATCACTAGCATTATTTAGTATAGATTGGTCTGTTATAGACTCAGTCAAGACTATACATAGATTATATTTATTATTTATTTCTGATAATACTTTTGATCGTAAAGATGGGTCCGTAATATTTTTTATGATTAGGAATGCTTCTTTTACAATAAGATTATCACAATGTTTTTCAGCGTAGAATATTATGTTATATCTGTCTTTAAGTGTTTTTATGATTTTTGGGAAAAAGTTTGACTTTGCGATACTAGTAATATCTTCTAATGATATCAGTATCGTTCTTTTACTTTTGTCATAGGTGTTGCTAGCATGTGAAATATATTTTTTTGTACTAGCGTTTGAGTTATTAAAAGTAGCTAAGTTATAGGCTTTTACCAAGTACTTTCTGCGTATGCTGCCTATAGGTAATAGCTTAGTTATGAGTTTTGTTAAAAACATATTTGATTAAACCTTATCATCTCTTCTTTATGTTTAGTATTTTAAGAGCCAGGCGAAAAGGTTTTGTTATTTTCCAGCTTATTGAGCTATAAATTCGCTTTATTTCTTGCTCATTGTTTTGATTTTTATTGAATAGGTATTCAAGTAACCATTCTGCCTGTTTTTCTTCAACATATAATTTATCTTCATTTATAATTAGCATATCACCTAATATTTCAGCGGCTATTTTTTTATTAATATTTGCATTTTTGTTTATTTGATATTTTTTTGTTCTACCATTGTAGAAAAAATCTTCTATTAATTTACTATGCTGTTTTTTTTCGAAGTAGGGTAAGTACTCATTAAAAATACTAATAAGCTCTCTAGACTTATCTAGTTCTTGATTATCAATAGTATACGCATATGCATGGCTTAGCCAAGCCAAAGTTGTAGTGTTTGGAGCTCTGTTGTTAAAGTATCTCTTAAACCACTGATATATAATTATAGATTGCCTATATGTGTTTTTATGAATATTAGTATCATGCATTCTATAGCGAACACCAACGGTATCAATAAGTTTGAAACTAAGTGTAGGAGCTTCATTTATTATATGCATAAACAGCTTTGTTCTTAATATGATATCGTCGCCTATTAAATCATTATCAAAGCCACCAATATCATCAATAACTGATTTCTTAAAAAGACCACCTTGTATATAAAAAGACCCAAGAGCATTAAACTCTAGTTCAAGTAATTCATTTATGTTAGATATTTTTATATATTCTTTATGGATGTATGATTTATCTATAACATTGCTATTTTCATCAATAGTTTCAATGTATGTATTAAGTACAAAGGCTAGATTCTTATCTGACTCAAATAATTCTATTTTAGATGAGACTGAGTTTGAGACAACCTCATCATCAGTTGATATGAAAAACAGAAAGTCACCAGAAGAAGCGTTAATAAGTTTGTTAAAGTTACTCCCAACTTTACCACCAGAATTTTCTTGTGTAATTATCTTAAAATTACATGGTGATTCGTTCTTGCATTCATTTATGACTCTTAAGCTACCATCTGAAGATCCATCATCTAGAACAATAATTTCTATGTTTTTATAATCTTGTAACCATATGCTTTGCATACATTTACGAATAAATTTTTCATGATTATATGAAAGACAACAAAATGAAACTAATTTTTTCCAATTTTCCATTATGCACAACCATAACTATTTATAACTTTAACAACTTTAGTAATATCATCTAAGCTCAGGTGTTGCCCAATTGGCAAACTCAAAACTTGCTTATGAATTTGTTCTGAAATAGGGTAACTATCGTTAGCTAACTCTTTATATGCATTTTGATGATGTGGTGCAATAGGATAGTGAATGACTGTTTGAATACCATTATCTAGCAAATATTTCTGCAATTCATCTCTATTCTCAGTTCCAATAACAAATACATGCCAAACATGGTTTTTGTAATTTTGAATATTTAATTTTGAGTTTTGAATTGGTAAGATGATTTTATCATTTTTGATATTGGATATATAATATTCTGCAATCTCTCTTCTAACTTGTATATCCTTATCAAGATATTTCAGCTTAACTCTTAGCATTGCTGCTTGGATTTCATCAAGACGGCTATTAGTACCCTTGTAAAGATTTTTATACTTCTCATGACTGCCATAGTTTGCTAAAGCTGTTATGGTATCTGCCAATTCTTTATCGTTAGTGGTTACTGCTCCAGCATCACCTAGAGCACCTAGATTTTTACCAGGGTAAAAACTAAAACCACTAGCATCTCCAAGATTGCCTGATTTCTTGTCAGCAAAGTATGCTCCATGTGATTGAGCAGAATCTTCAATAACTTTTAAATTATATTTTTTAGCGAGAGAGTTTATTTTGTCCATCTGACAAGCCTGTCCATATAGGTGCACAGGCATGATTGCTACAGTTTTATCTGTAATAGCTGACTCTATCTTGTCAGCATCTAGTAGATAGCTATCTAAACTTGGATCTACTAATACTGGCACTAAGTCATTAGCAGATATAGCTAATATACTTGCGATATAAGTATTTGATGGTACTATAATTTCATTACCAGACTTAAGAATACCTAGCTCTTTATATGCTCGGATAATAAGTATCAAAGCATCTAAACCATTAGCAACGCCTATACAGTATTTTGTGCCGCAATACTCTGCAAATTCTTTTTCAAAGTTTTCACACTCTGCACCACGAATATACCAACCACTATCTATAACTCTAGCACAAGTATCTTTAAGTTCTTGTTGATATCGGCCATTTATTCTTTGTAAATCTAAAAAATTAATCATGTTATCTAAACCTTTTTGTAAAATCTTGCAGGATTACCAATCCATATCTCATTTTTTGGGATATTTTTGGTAACAACTGAACCGGCACCTATCATAGCATTTTCACCAATTATAATTCCAGGCAATATAGTGCTATTAGCACCAATAGAGGCCCCTTTTTTAATTGTTGTTTTTGGCCATTCTATAGAGTATTGTTTTGATCTAGGCATTCTATCATTAGTAAATGTAACATTAGGTCCTATAAAAACATTGTCCTCTAGTGTAATACCATCCCATATTTGTACACCTGATTTTATAGTTACATTATCACCTATAACCACATCATTTTCGATAAGACAATGAGAGCATATATTTACATTTTTGCCTATCATAGCATTTTTCAGAACCACAACAAATTGCCATATCTTGGTGTCCACACCAATATTAGATGACTGAACATCAGATAGTTCGTGTATAAAGTAATTAGACATTATCAATTTCCTTTAAAAATGCATCATAGTTCCTAATATAGTCTGACTCATCATATAGTTCGCTAGCTAGTACTATAAGTACACAGTCATCAGAGAAATCAAACATCTCTCGCCATACCAAGCCTGATATTAGTAACCCTTTATCTGGATTATCAAGTAAAATATTCTCTTTAGATTGGCCATCATCAACCAATACTTTACAACTACCAGAAACACATATTAAAACTTGCTTTAAATTTTTATGTGCATGAAAACCTCTTCGGATATCAGATTTTGTGTTGAAGATGTAATAAATTCTTTTAATATCAAAGGGGATATTTTTATTTTGCTCTAAAGATATTAAAGATCCTCTATTATCTCCCTTAATATCAAAGTTTAATATTTTTATCATAGTAGATTTCAAAGTGGCACCGAGAAAATTGTAATGTTTCTAAGAGTAAATTATATACTTTGGTTGTGCATATTAAAAGCTTAATAGCTTCCTGATAATTCTGATTGGTCTTGTGATTTTCCATGAAAGACTATTTTTATAATAATTTATTTCGTCTTCATAGCATTCTTGTCTCTTTTTAGTGAGTAATTCTTTTTCAATGATGGATTGGTTCCAGTCGCCAATATCTATAAGTTCATCTTTATATTTAGAATATTGACTAAACAACCTATCTAATTGTGTGAGACTAGTTAGACTTGATGGTAAATTTGTTATGTCAGAAGAGCTTAGGCAGTATAGTTGCATTAGAGGATTTATCATTTGATTAAAGTATTTATACGATTTTCTTAGCATATAGATACTTATTTCTTTAGATGAAAAATATAAGCTCATATCGTAGTATAGTTGTGCTTGAGTTAATATTTTTTTTACTTCTGGCATCGATGACCAAATCCCATGGTGTGTTACTCGATAAACCGACTCAATATCATTTTTAAAGTAAGCCTTACCAGCTTGTAAGTGAATAAAATTTCTAAAACTATCACCCTCAAAAGATTTTTCTGAATCTGTACCGATAGCATCAAACATTTCTTTTGGAATACCTTCTTTGAATACAGTGTTTCTGAAAATAGCACCGTATGTTTGAACTAAAATAGCATCGTCATTTAAAAAATCATCAAAAGTTATATCTTTATCTATAATTTTTGTGTTTATAAAAGCACTACTAGAATTTGAGTATGTGTCAAGCACATTAATATTTGTCATATGGATAGTAAAGTCAGGATTTCTTTCTAAGAAATCTATAGCATTTTGAAATTTACTATCAACAGTATAGTAGTCATCTGGATCAAGCACGCAAAAGTATTCAGTTTTTAAGTATTGGTATCCCTTTATCGATGTTGCAAGCGCTCGCATGTTTACATCATTTTTCAGAACCGTGATAATGTTTGGATATTTTTGTTGATACTCTAGCGCTATTTCTAGCGTGCCATCTGTAGACTTATCATCGATAATTAATAACTCATATTCAAAATCTACTTTCTGTATTAATATAGATTCGATAGATTCTGAAATATAGTCCTCAACATTGTATGCGGGCATTAAGACGGTTAATTTTTTCATTTTGTGTTTCTTGTATCATTATATTAAATTGAAGTTTAAGCCTAAAAATGTAACTTGATTAATAATCTTGTGTTAGCAAATTTTACTAATCTTTGAAAGACTGTTGATTTAATCTGCCAATAAATTCATAAATTTTGTAAAATATGAATATCGCAGATATTTATATTTTTAGTAGAAATGGATTTTTTCTTTTTAGGTTTAGAAG
>RQTK01001811.1:0-10000 GCA_003991915.1 Elysia chlorotica
TGGCGAGATTCGAACGCTCGACTCCTGCTCCGCAATTCAGAGCACTGATCATTAATGAGCTATCAAGCACCCGCAATTTCAAAGCTTTTAATTTGGACTTGTCTATACACACAAAATCCACAAAACCAATCATTGCCCATTGGTTATCTTTACGGTCCCTTACCTCCCCAAGTTCTAGAGGGACATAGACGGAGTGGTAGCTAGAATATGAAAGCCAGACTTCGGTCTCGGCACTCGGAAGCACAACTGACTGGGCTAGCAAGAACACTCAGTCAAAACTTTTGTTTATTTGAGAGGATCATTTTTTAACCTCTTTTTATTTGAGAGGATTGTTTTAGAACTTGGTGCGGCTGTTTCTGCTGTTGTTGCTGCTTGTGATGGTGGTCATGATCGTAATGCTAGTAATGATGATACGATAGTGCGATGGCGATTTTTACTGTTGTTAACATTACATGTACAAGTAAGGAACCCACATAATTCGTTGGAATTGAGGGATGGACAAAGATTAAGGATAACAGATGAATTTGAACTGTGCTTAAATCATAATTGTTGCTTTATTTTTTTTTTTAATGTTTTCACGAAGAGATACACCAAGCGTTAAAAGAGTCTTATGGGACCTTATTATACAATTTGGGATTGTTTTCTCGTTGTTGCGTTTGGTTGCTATTTCTCACCTTTTGTATTAACAATTGTATAAATGTATCCACATTTTGTTAATTGCATTTATATACTATTGAGTTTTGTAGAATATTTTGCCCCCCCCCCCCCAATCTCCCCTCTAAATAGCATTTACCAAACCAGTTTTGGGCGTAGCTCCATTATAATAATATTATTCTTATTCTTATTATTCGTTTATAACTATCATGGTGACGATGCTAATGAAGATAGTGGTGGTGTTAGTGATGATGATGAAGATGATGAAGATGATAATGATGATGATAATTATGATGATGATGATGATGATGATATGATGATGATGATGATGAATCACTAAGTCGTGAAACGCCATCTGTTGACGCCTGCCCACTCCCTCACCTCTTAAGCCTCCCCTCCACCACCTTAGCTCACCCCGGGCTGGATAATAAAGTGAGGCGCGCTGGAAGTTTCGGGACGTCGTGTGGCTTGAGGCCTGACTCCCTGAACTTAATTGTTTCGCGGCGCGTGCGTTTTATAGCTCCTTATAGATGTGTTTGTAAGAATCTGAGCCGGCGGACGTGTGGTGTAGAGTCCTGACGCGTGTGCGCCTATTGTTATAAATCGGACAGGGAGCTGCGCGCGTGTGTAGGCTAAATAAAGGTACGCGCGTGCGCGGCAGGCCTGTTCTCAGCTCCGCGAAGTAAAAGGTGAAAGTATAATTATGTGTGTGTGTGTGTTTAAGGGGGGGAGGGGGGTGGTTGTATATATGAGTGCATAGTGTACGCCTGCGTCTTCTAGTAGGCCATTAATGTTGATCGTAAATAAGTATGGCCTAATCTGAAGTTATTGATTTGCAAGCACCGGTGTGCACAGCTTTCTGGTTGATAGCGATACAGGCCAGGGCTGGGAGAGGGCGATTAACTTTGGACAAGACGTCAGGACGAGGGCGACCCCGTGATGGGACAATTAAAATACGGCCGGTGACGGTGTTCGCAGGAAAGGAAGATGTTGGCGGGATTAGATGAACAACCACATGAAATTAGAATAGAACGTCTGAAGAGAACATTATTTTTGGGGTTTTGAGGCAGCAATAGAGGAAAAACCTTCACTACGGAAAACATTTATTTTTGCCTATCGAAATAAATGAGAGGAAAATTTAGTACATGTTGAGTTTGTTTATAAATAAAAATATTGCTAGTTCGATATAAAATGTGTACTAAAAGGTGGGTGAAAATCAATCTATAATGGACCATAACCTGTTAAGATTTTTTTGTATAGATGTGTGGTTATGAATATTATATGGCGGACTGGAAAGATGCCAACAAAAAGGAAGAAAAGACATAGGGTGGAGGGAAGTGAGATGAGTAAAAAGATATTATTTTATACTGATACAAATACACAAGATATGTACATGTTGATATAAACAGAAAGTGAGAAAAATGTGTATTATATTTTTTAAACACGTAGGAAGATATAAAGAAGCTAAAAGATAGAAATTAGAGGGGAGTTGGGTGGATAAAAAAAGAAAAAGAGACAGAAAAAATTGAGAAAATAATAACAGAGGGAATGAAAGAATAAGAGATGAAAGATATAGATACATAGAGAAACAGAGAGAGAGAGAAAGAGAGAGAGAGATAGAGAGAGAGAGAGAGAGAGAGAGAGAGAGAGAGAAGAGAAAAGAAAGAAAAAGAGATAGAAAAAAAAGTACGAACGTTAGAATGGCAGTGAATAAGGAAATTGGTATTTTTGGGACTATAAAAATATAAAGCGCGATGGTTTTCCCTCTCCGTGCCGCAAGCTGTGGACCCCTGGGTCATGTACTCACCTACAAGAGACCATCTGTTGCGGGCTACATAGGTAGAACTCACGTCTTCAAGTTCAAGCTGTTAGGCTTAAATCTTGCACTGCTTTGTGCTGGTGACAACGCCAGGGTGAGGGGAAGAAAGAACAAAGGGGTGTATTTGAGCTAGGTATGAAAGGGGTTGGGTTTACCTCTACATAAAGCACCACACAAAGGACTTGTTAGGAGAAAGAGTGCATTTCTAACGTTGAAAGAAAAGTTCATAGAAAGAGAGAAAAAAAAGGAAAGAGAATAAACAAGATAAGAGAGAGAGAGAAGAGAGAGAGAGAGGTAGAGAGAAAGAGAAAGAGGGGGAGATAGATTCAGCCAGATAGACAGAAATAAAAGCAGACACGCAGGTTATCAACTAGACAAATAGACAGATAGGGATGGATATAACTAAAATATAAATAGATAGTTTGATAGATGAATAACCGTTAGATGGCTGAGAAAGTACAAGAAAATGCAAATACAATCATATGCTCCCTAGGATCTGAAAAAGGGTATTGTTCATTATTAGTACTACTAACGTGTTAAAACCACATCCGAGACTGTAGATTTAATATTACATGATCTCGGATCATACTTTATAAAACGTACACATTCAATCCATATGCACTTAGCGATCGCCGGAAGAAATCAAACCAAACCTTGCAAACCTGTAGACAAGTGCTCTACCCGCTGAGCCCACGTCCAGAGATGAGTGGTCAAGGTTAAGTGCACTGGTCAATCGGACTTGACCAAGACATCTGGAAACTATGAGGACTCTCCGGGTTAGCAAATCAATACTAAGTACCCTTGACCGCTCCCCTGACAGCTCTCAAAGGATTAATTTACAGTTCTGTATCTCGCCAATCAGATGTAGTAAGAAGTAAATAAGTAAAGTTTTCCACTAGTTTGAAATTTGCAAAACACCCAACAACATTAAAAAACAAATAAAAAATGCAATATTTTAAGACAACGGAATTTTAATCTTAAAAAGGAAGCCCTGAAAAAGTAGTAAACTATGTATAGTAGTAAACTATGTATGTTACAGAAACATTTTTTTAAATAGTTTTATATCATAAAATGAACAAAAAGTTTAGCGGAACTCACCCTTGTGGTTTGGTGCCTTAAATGAGAAACACATTGTAAGGAATTGGTCTGCCGCTGTACCAGGCCTGACGGAGGCTGTTCTGCTCGGATTGATAAATCCGTATCTTTGATTGGTTGTTTCTCTCCTAGGTTGAAGCTATACAGAGGCAGGAGCTTCTGGATTAGCCAAACAACGGACATAATGACAAGAATCGAACGCTGTCCACAATATCGCGAGTTAAGCGCTCTGCCAAGTGAGCCACCGAATGCTCTTTGTTTAAAAAACAAAACAAAACATAACAAAACTAAACGAAAAGCACCATAAAAGCACACTTCTATAAGCAGGCTAAGAAAATACGAAACAACAACAACACCACCAGCAACAACAACAACAACAACAACAACAACAATTTTAATGCCACTTTATATCGTCGCTAGCAAAAGACTTTAAAAGAAACTACGTGAACCTGTGAACGCTATGCAGAATCAATAGTGCGAGGTTGAGGATGTGTGGGCGTTAAAACGGCACTAGGGGCTAAGGCTCTTCACATGATGCTCAGTTGATGGTGCTCTAAAGTGATGACCAAGAGGTGTCAGGTTCAAATATCAACTGATTTTGAAAAAAAAAGCGGACGTGAATTACCACAGAAATACTTTTTTTCAAAGGGTCTTCCTCCAAAGCCTGTCTGTCAGCTGTAAAAGATTGAGCGATCAGAAGGTGTGACATTGTGAAAGGTTTCAAGTGGAGGATTTTCCTCATGTGGGTCGATGTACCTGAGACGGAAGCTTCCTTCTTTAAAACTTCGTAAAATCTCTGCCTGGACATTGGCCAAACGCCCTAATTTCGATGAACAATCAAACCTATAGTCCCTGATATTATTACTATTACTCGATATGCAGTTAAGATTGATTTGTTGGTAGAACCGATCCACTTTGGCCTCCATATTTGGGTCCATACTTAAGAGCCTGCGTCTCTGTGGCTTATTTTTGTCTGGCACTTTTTCTTTTTGTCTCCGCTTAGCACGGAAAACATTTTTAACTATTGCCTGATAAAGTTTTCCAAGAAATTGATTCTAGCAGTCTCAAACAAAATCTACTTAAAAGAAAAAGAAAATGAATGGATATAGAGTGTCCTTCAAGATTCGCCCCAGTGTAAAGGTTACTTATTTTATTGCAGTGTATGGGTTTAACTTTTTCTCAAGTTAAGTTTGTAGACAGTTTTTACAAAAAAGTTGTCAGTGTATTGGTTGAATCGAGATCAAAATAAGTTTAGAGATGAAGATAATGAAATAGAGACATAAATATAAAATTGAAAAAAACAAGGATGGAGAGAATATGGGCAACAAACAAACAGACGGAGAAAAGATAGGCAGACAGATAAACTCTGGTTTGAGAGAGATGGAGGCAGCTAGATATAGAAAAAGGGGAGTGTTCTCTATAGAGGGAGGGAGAGAATTCTCTCCCTCTCTCCGGGTTTAACGTCTCCTAGGTTCCCCTGGGGGGTCCTATACGGCGAGAAAAAGGGGAATATTAGGAGGGCGCCAATTATACAGGAGCAAGAGAGAATGGGGATGTGAGGGGGGGGGGGGGCAGAGAAAGACACACACAGGGACAAACATATCAAACATACAGGTGCAGAAAAAGGGATCATTGTTTGTCTGTCTGTCTGTCTCTCTATCTCTGTCTTCCTGTCCCTCCCCTCTCTCTCTCTCTCTCTCTCTCTCTCTCTCTCTCTCTCTCTCTCTCTTTCTCTCTCTCTCTCTCTCTCTCTCTCTCTCTCTCTTCTCTCTCTCTCTCTCTCTCCTTTCTCTCTCTCTCTCTCTCTCTCTATCTCTCTCTCTATCTCTCTCTCTCTCTCTGTCTCTGTCTCTCTGTATTAGCCGGTCTGTCCTGGACTGGCGACCATCGGATCGAAGCGCTGGGCCAAGGGAAACAACTGCGTGCTCGCGCCCGAACAGCTGGCCCGCATCGATTATCGGCCGCCGCTGGATCAATAGCGGGCCCTGAGAGCACAACTGAGCCAACTGACGCTCAGTTCAGGTTCCTATCGGTTTTTCTGAATTTTTTTTCTTAACGGCTAAATTTGAAATTTATTGACGCTATTTCTGTCGCGTGAAGACTCATTACAGACAATCATTATCCGAGGGTGGGATTTCGGTAACACCACGTAGAAAGCCGGGGAGAAAGTATGGATTTTTAAAGAAGTTTACTGTTTAGGAATGGTACATGTTTTCAGAGCTGGGATACACCCGTGCACCACTCCAATGTCTCCATTTAGGGGTGAGTGTCTCTCTTGAAGTTTTCCCTCTCCACTTGCAGAGTTCGGGCCTCGGTACTCTTAGAGGTTCAGTAAAATTGGGGGAAAAGGGAGTGGGGGTAGACAAATTGGGAGGACACAGAAGGGTTTTTATTTTTGGGGGTGTTAGTAGCAAGCTTCAAAGATTTTGAGGATGGTTTTAGTTTTAAATTTTGATGCCAAGGTGCAATCTCAGGATCGATGAAGTGGAAAAAAGATAAAAGAAGCGGTCCAATTTTACAGATTTCTGCTTAGAGGCAACAGAACATTTCAGACCCAGGACTGAGAAAAGCCGATTTCTTTTCACCCTGTCTCGAAATTCTATCCTATTTGTTAATAATTGGTAATTGTCTAACGAGTTTTTTTTTTTAATTAGTTTTTGTTTTGTTTTTGCTAACGTTTAAAAAAAAACAGCCCCAAAACATAATCAGATAAATTGAGGTTGGAACACCACATTGAATAAATGTAAGAGACTGTTTCTCTCACCTGGAGGCAGATAGTGTAGTCGTCGGTGCTCATGACGAAGGCGCAGGTAGTCCAAGGTTACAATCTGAGATGGTGCTACCATTTCCATCTATAATCATCCGAGAAGTTTTGGGGATATAAAACTGCTCGTTACCAATGTTTATTATTGTGATTTGTAGCTATCTAAGCTGCGAGTAAATGTCGCCACCCGAGAAGACAGCCAGTTCCCAGAGCATTTCGGCATTCTAACAATCCCATCAAATTCTTATTTTGAAGTTTCCATCTAGATTTTCCCTTCAACAGACTTTTTATGCACACTGAAAACCACTGACGTATGTTTAAATTAGTCCCCGAACGTGTATACATTTGATAAGAAAAAAACATTTGTTCAAAATATGTATGTGACAGAATAACGAGTTGTGTGAACTTATTCGTTCTATTGTCTCTTGTATTACAATTATCGAACGTCTACTATGGTTCTAGAACTTGCCTCAGACATAAATTTGGTTGTTTTACCCAACCAAAACTTTGCATTTTCCAATTTAATGTCTTTAATTAATTTATGATTGTATTTAAACATCTTGAATGTGTATTTTTTCCTTTAGATTTATATTACAACGATGTTCGCACAGTCATATGAATATTTTGTGCGAATGTTATTATTTTGAATCAGTTTATTATTATTATAGTAGTAGACTTTGCGGCTTTTTGTGATTGAAAGTCCTTTGCTCGTGGGTATTTTTTTTATATATTGTTTACAAAAAAACATCCTCCTGTTTTGATTTGGTCCAATTGGCACCTTCGCGCATTGCAGTTTGCAAAACTGGACTTTAATGTAAGTTTTTTTTTCTTTCGACAACTTCACGCGACATGTATCCAGAGTGTGGGTTATAACATGAACAGTGCGCTACTAATGGTTAGTGGTGCTGTCTTCTCATTTCGTCATTAAGACCCCATTGTTTTAAAATAATTATAATGACTTGAGATGCATCTTGAGGACTTAAATGACTCTAACGTAACGTATGAAAACCCGTCGACCAACTTAAACTATAGACAAACATCACCTGTTCTCACCTTTCCAAAAGATCACCACGATGGTAGACTTTATCTAATGAAAACTTTAAGACAGATTGTTGTCCCTTCTAGCGCTCAAAGATTTCATTATCCACAAATGTTTATTTCCCCATAGATTGCATCTCTGGTACACAGATGCATGGAAAGCGAAAAAAATAGGATCTCGGAAATAAAACCCCACAAAAATGAAGTGAAACGAAGAATCTTATACGGCGGGTTTCAAACCACGCACTCTCTGATCGCTAGTCAAGAGCACTACCAGTCTCTCTCTCTCTCTCTCTCTCTCTCTCTCTCTCTCTCTCTCTCTCTATCTCTGGTACTTGTTTTCTGTGTTTGTAACTGTAATTGATGTTTCTAGTGAACCAATGGTAGACCTACTTCCCGCCGAGGTGTCTCTCACTGTTGAGAATGTACTCTCGATCTTTGCTGGCAGGAGAGTTGCAATAATTATTTGTTTTCTTTCCTCATAATTTGGTGTGTGCGTGTGTGGTTATGTATGCGTGTGTGATTTTTCTCAGCACGTTTCACACATTCAAGGTAAAACTAGATAGAAGACCCAGCACTTGTGATATTTTGAAAGCGCCAATTAAACAAGTAATGTTTAACTATCTTTAAACAGACATTCCCTCCTCCCTCCCCCACACCAAACACATCACCCCACCTACTCCCTGTGTTTCCAGGACTAAGTAAGACCTCTGCATGTTCCCCCCATCATCAGCCATGATGGTTGTTAGTGTGTGTTTGCCAGAAGACCACTTATCCCCCCGTCACAGGGGGAACCCACACTTTTCTCCCATTATCTCAATACAGTTCTGTTCTCGAGCGGAGAATGCGTCCATTTGTGACTAGTTTAGCGCTATTATATTTTATTTTATATATGTATACATAGTACATTGTACAAGAGATGGAAGAAAAAAATCAACAAAAAGGGAAGCAAAATTATAAATTGAACCGGAAAAAAGAAAAAAAATAGAAACAATCAAGTTAGAAGTGCAAGATGCATGTATTTCAGTAAGTTGTTTAACGCTCCAACAATATTTTGCACCTCAACCTTTAGACAGCAATAACCTAGTGATGTGGAACTAGATCTAGCCGAAAATTAATATTATAAGTTTAAATCTTGTTCGCTTTAAGCGCCACAATCTGTAATGCGTATTGTCATGGTGTGTCTAACAGGACGCTTGTCTTATCAAAATAACAAGACAGATTTGATGCCAGATGGCACTGCATGTCTTGCCTTAAAGCGACCTTCAATCAAATGCACGGAGTGAAGTTATGTTTGAATGAGCCATCAATATCTCTTACAGAAGTCTGTCTATGATAAATCGTATGGAGAAAAGTCTACGTAAGACTTAGGAGTTCCAGTAGCTCACTCGCATAGCACTCTGGACTAAAAGCGGGAGATCCGCATCAATTTGTATCTTGTTAGATTTTAGTGAAACTAGGTAAAGATAATTTCTTATACCAGCCGCATACAGATAAGACAGTCCCCCTACAATAACTATATAGGCTTTAAGAGACAATGCTAGACTTCGGGCCGCCGTATAGGATCCCCCAGGGCAACCTAGCAGACGTTAAACCCGGAGAGAGGGAGAGAATTCTCTCCCTTCCTCTATAGAGATCCGAAGTAATGCAAGTATGATACCGTTACATGAGCTTAGTTTTGCTTGACCTCGAACTCATTTCCCTGCCCCTAGTGTGGAATCCCCACTCTTTGCAGCAAACAGCGGGACCTGAGAGCGCGCCATCAGACTGACGTTAGTTCTGTTTGAATATTTGAATTGGTGTGAAACGAGGCTGTCTAAAAATAACAAGCCAAGCCGTCGAAAGTCTTCGGCTTAGACAGAAATCTTGGTACACATTCCCGCTTTGTACATGTGTGGCAGCACGCAAAACGTGAGACGTTAATCGTGGGACCCGTCCTCGATTCAGCCTAATAGCTGATGGTGGAGGTTAAGACGGCCAAGCAAAGCCCGGATTCCAAGTCTGGGCGCGAAAGCTGTGTCCAGTCAATGTGGTGGGTCAGGCCCTACCAGGCCAGATGAGCAGACACACAGTGCTGGGGTATCCGAAAATCTCAGTGCCGGAATAGAATGCTCACCAGATGATTAAGTTCTTAAGAGTTGGCGACACCCTGTGTCCGGATCAATAGCTGCGACGCTCTCGAGTGGCGGATTGTTTACTGCTTAGCGATTATATGGCGCTCTCACACCCACAGACATCCCCCGAAACACAATGTCATGTAAACACCCATACACACACACACACATACAGACACACAGACGATCTTTATCCTTCTTCCAGTCCCTCAACATCGGCCTTTTATCAGTGGAGACGAATTATTTCTTTTATCACCCCATTATCTCTTTTCCCTCAGTATAAACACCTCCCAACCCCATTATACCTCTAGCTCTTTCCTCTCTGTGGCAACCTCCCACCTACATAATCAACCTTTCCTTTTTCTGGAAACGAACAATCTTCAACATCTTTCTTCCGCTCTCTCTTTCTACAAAAAGTTTTGTTTTAAGATCCTACCCGTCCTCATGAGTATCGACTGACGAGCGATTGTACAAGTTTTGCTAAAAAAAAGTATTGAGACTGGGTAAGGTCTGATA
>RQTK01001811.1:15000-16376 GCA_003991915.1 Elysia chlorotica
GAGAGAGAGAGAGGGGGGGGAGAGAGAGAGGTAGAGAGAGAGAGCAAAATAAAGAGTTCTAATTATACTGCTACGAGATTACTTTTTAGGTGGATTTATAGCACGAAGAGAAAATCAATAATTTAAATCTATTTTACAAAAATATAATCCTAATTTTAGCTTATCTCTACAGGATGAACTACAGCAACAATCTTTTTTTTTCCTGCAGTGCAATGGCACCTTTCGATTTCATAATTACTTTCCGTTAATTTCTATTAAAAAAAGGCAACCAAAGTTTGTTGTCGATTTATTATGCTAAAATTGGAAATATCTTTTCTTTAAAGCCATTGGAATTGATTTTGTGACTAGAGGTGCGAGGTGTGTTTACGAACAAGAAACATGTTATTTTTTATGTGTTTTTCTATCTATTCGAATTTAGTACACATGATAGGATAAATAAATAATATTGTAAGTTCTATAATTTTTATGTATGTGTAGTTTTTAGTTTGTTGTTGTTGTTGTTGTTTTTTTGTTTTGTAAAGCCTTTTACGTTGTCTATCACAGACTTTGGCTTATCTAAATGAAGGTATAAATCTAAAGAAGCATAATCTTTTTTTACTTTTTATGCCTACTTAGACCAATGGCAGAATGCACAAACAAGACGTAGCTTACGTCTCGTCGTAGCAACAATAAGAAGGCTTACGACAAGACGTAAGCGATGTCATGTTTGTGCATTTTACCACTAACTTTCTTGAATGTGTGTGCTTGACATTGCTATTGCCAGAGAAACCGGGATCCAACATTCACTTTCCGGTCCATGTGACGTTAATGGGTGACGCAATAACGTCCCTCTAGCATGGGATTTCCAGGACGCTCATTGGCTCCGTGAGCCTAGCATAGATCTACGATTGGACGCTGCTGCAGATTCCCTCACCTATCAAGTTTGTTTGGCTGTGGACCCGGTTACCTCAGCGCCTATAATGCTATTCCTATGGCAAAGTCTGCTGAGAGCAGCACCAGATGGAAGTCCCTGCCTCGCCCAATCCCGGCATCCTCAGTCGCTCACACGACGTCTGCCACAATGTGCCGTGCCGTGGCGTGCCGGGAGAAAGCCAAGCCTGGTCGGCCCGTGTTCCGGCACGTGCTGGCACATTGCTGAACGTGCCTCGCTCTGATTGGCTGGTTTACCTGGCGTGTGCCTGGCCCAATACATACAGCACAAGCAAGAAGACGATTCTCCATCCCCGCTGCTAGTGGGGGACTGGGAAATACTGTTCTAGAATGATGTTTGTGGGAATTATTCTCTATAATTATGTTGGCCTGTGTGTCTCTTTCTCCCCCTCTCCTTTTCTCCCCCCCCCTCTCTCTCTCTCTCCCCCTCCCCCTTCTCTTCCTTT
>RQTK01001811.1:25188-35944 GCA_003991915.1 Elysia chlorotica
TTTGGAGAAGTGAACCTTTGCCCCCCCCCCCCCCCAACCACCACCCTCCTATCTCTTGCAATCTTTACAGTCATGTGGATGAACGATCGTAAGCTTGTTATGTGGAAATTGTGTACAATCACAGAAGACTTATCCACCATACTGCTCCCCATAATGTAACGATATACAATTCGCGCATCACTGGCTCCCGACAGATCTAGAGAAACATCGATCAGCCGTGTCCTGAACCCAGGTACTGACACGTTCTTCACTAGATCGAGATGCCATTTTCTTGGCATGTTTATCATTTCCTGAATCGGAAATTTTGGGTTCTTTGAGACAAATTTAATCCTAAATAGATAAAAAATGGATCGGGAGATCGCAAGAAAAATCGATTTCTCGATATGAAAAGGTCTATGTGAGTATCGACAAAATCGATACGGCGTGTATTATATTTGTGGATCGCCCACACTTGACGTTCGGTTGGGGTCAGAGTAAAGGTTACCTCAGTACGATGTTCATACTGAACACAGCCCGGGAAATAAAGTACAGTAACTGGAGAGACCTCGTTCTTATCTCCTTTCTCAATAATTCAAACCCAGCTTTAATTTCCAGATATCATCATGTTTAAAGAGCGGTGCTGGGTGGTCTAGTGGTCATGGCTTAACAAAATTCTGGGTTGAATCACGATTCCCGAGATTATAAAATTGAAACAGGGTCAATACCTAATATTAACAAAATGCATTACTATTTGTTTTTTTATTTTGTTTTCCGGCTACCGCACCTTTTTTACTTACGTTTTCTCATTCTCTCTCTCTCTCTCTCTCTCTCTCTCTCTCTCTCCTCTCCACTCTCTCTCCCTTTCTCTCTTTCCCTCTCTCTCTCTCTCCCTTTCTCTCTCTCCCTTTGTGTCCCCCCCTCTCTCTCCACTCTTTCTCTCCCCCATCTCTCCCACCCCCCCCTCTCTCTCTCTCTGGTTATATACCCTCAGGTCTGAGCCCTCTTACTCCACCTTTATTTACCTGCGCGTGTCTCTTTCTCTGCTCACGGCCTGTCTAAAGCCTGCCTGAGCCTACCTCAGCCTAGGTGAGCCTACCTGCCCCAGCGTCTCCGGGTGCGGCAGCCTAACGACTGTTTGCCCTGTGCCCGTGTACGATTAGACCAGGCTGTGTTGACACAACGTTTTCTCGTTTCCCCTCAAACTTCCCTCTCCACCGGCTACAGTTACAAAAGAGAAACTTGCACGAGCTTTAGACACTCGCTCACACAAACGAATCTTGGAAATAAAACAGTATGCACAAAGAAGCCCCCAAAAATATTAAATGGAACGGACATTTAGGACTTGGTTGTACCGAACGGTTCAAACAAACAAAAAATAAAACAAAGAGAAAGATATGGGTGTGTGTGTGTGGGGGGGGGGGGGGGGAGATAAAAGAAAGCGTTTAAATTGTCGTGTTGGTTTGAATGGAGTAACAAGTCCGCATGGAATCGTCACGGGATAAATAATGCAGAGTGTCAACATCGCTTTGTTTTCTCGCGGTCCGGATGCGTCTTTTCCTCCGCCGAGCAAACATTGGCGGGAGGCGCGCGCACATCGGGCGCAGGGGGAGAGCATTCATGGTTCATGGGAGAGCTCACTCTGTCTACCCCTGGCCCCACTGGAGGTAAAGGTACATAAGTGTGGTACACCAGTTTGCTTCTCTTTTCTTCTTGTCAATATAGCCTACATATATTTAAAGGGCTGACGTTGAGCGTTAAGTATATGCCTGAACTCTCTGTTTTGTTGTTAACACGCATTGTTGTTTTTTTACTTGTTGTTAACACGCATTGTTGTTTTTTACTCTCTGGGTTGTTTAATTCTATTTTTCTGAAGATATTTACTTGTGTATCAAATTGACTGTCTCACAATTGTTTCTTGCTCTTACTCTCTCTTTGTCTTTCTCTGCCTTTCTCTGTCTCTCTCTCTGTCTCTCTCTCTCTCTCTCTCTGATCATCTCCCCATCCCCTATTTGTCTTTATCTGTCTCTCTCTCTGTCTCTGTGTATCTCTGTCTCTCTCTCTGAGACGGAAAGGAACTCTGAATGACTGAATCGTATTGAATCAATAATATCCGTCGATAGTTGCTGGTAAATTGCAGGTACTTAGATAGACTTTCCAACGACATCTACTTCGTGACAATTTCTCGTCTTTGAAAAATATGCGTACATGTACATTTACATCCATTCAGAACTGCTTAAGTTGCTTGCACAGGAATGAGAATGTACACTATTATGAGTCTTTTGGATAAACGAACATTTAGAAAAGCATACTTATTGAGATGAATAGATAAACGAGTGACAAAGAGAGAAAGGGTGTGACAGAGAGAGAGAGAGAGAGAGAGAGAGAGAGAGAGAGAGAGAGAGAGATGGGGGTAGAGAAAGAGAGAGAGAGGGAGAGAGAGAGAGAGAGAGAGGAGGGAGAGAGAGAGAGAGAGAGAGAGAGAGAGAGAGAGAGATGGGGTGAGATAGAGCGTTTGAAAAATAACCACGTTTAGAAGTATATATACAGGAAAAGTATCGAATATAATAGGACTGAAGGAATAAATACAGGGAGAGATATGAATGTGAAAAGAGAAAGAGAGAGAGAGAGAGAGAGAGAGAGAGAGAGAGAGAGAAAAGAGAAGAGAAGAGAGAGAGAGAGAGAGAGAGAGAGAGAGAGAGAGAGAGATAGAGAGAGATAGACAGAGAGACAGACAGAGAGTAGACATACAGAGAAAGAGAGTCAGAGAGAGACATACAGACACACAGACACACAAACAGACAGACAGACAGACAGGGACAGATAGAGTACTAGACAAAGAGACACAGAGTAAAGGTAATATGGCGCGAAGGTAAACAACAACAACAATAACAACAGCACCAACAAATAAATAAAGGAAGCTGCTAGATAAAGGGTCTCAGCGTGAATGAATGAAGCGCGACCCGCGTGAGGCCGGATTATGAGCGGGTGAGCAAGTGTTGAGATCCCAGGCACAGAGCGCGGCTATTGATGCCCTCTGACAGGATATAGATAGTCGATAGCTGCTCACTTCTGATCGGGTAGCCACCTGTGGCCGCAAGTACAACGTCCTGCTAAGCTTAAGGCTCGTCTTAAAGTATGTGAATAAGAAGGCTCATGATGTGTAGGCTGTGTAGCTACTTATCTACTGCGACGTTGTACTTCGGAGCCCTGGGGGGAGCTAGGTGTGAGTAGATTTTTTATGATTATGAGTGTGATGGTTTGGGGTCAGGTGAGAACAAAAGAGGTGGCGATGCGTGCACTGCTGCTTGTTGTAGATTTGGAGTGGGGGAGGGGGTGGGGATTGGCAAGGTGTACCAGGAAGACAGAGAGACAGACAGACACACAAACAGAAAGACAGACAGACAGAAAGATAGACAGATAGACAGAAAGATATACAGAGACACATACACAGAGACAGAGAGAGAGGATGATGACAATGATGATGATGATGATGATGATGATGATGATGATGATGATGATCATGATGATGGTGTTATGTTACATGTCTTTGTATCTCAAACGGCGCGTCTTTTGTGGTGGTCATTAGGTAGAGGGTTCGCCTGTATGTGTGGAGGGATCTGCTTTCTATCCAGGGTTCAGACCCCTTTGTTAAAGGTACACTAGGTCACCAGCAAAACTTTAATTTTGCTTAACACAAGCTAGGTTTTTCAAACAAAATTTTACAAGGGGGGTTAACACTAGTTGAGACTTGAACCATAACCTCCTATTTGTCAGTTGAGAGGACAAACATTGTTCTTCATGTCCGTTTTAACAGATACATGTTAAGCTTGCTTACTGTTAAATTCAATTCCCAATTTAATTACAATTATTGTATCCCTAATTTGTTTATACTTGAGTGAACAGGTCGATTTCTGGAAAGTAAAATACAGTTCAATAAGATACCAGCCAGGGATGTACCTTCTGAAAAACTGTGAAGTACCGTGATGCCATTTCTGCAGAGTTTACATCATGATAGGAAAATAAAACAACAAAAACAAAAAGAAATACAAAACTCTGAAAGTGCTCTTTTTATAACAAATTCCGTAAAATCTATTTCTCCGCTGCTTCACATAACACAACTCTTCAAAACAATTTATCTAGATCTATAACAATTTTTAAGATTATCAATGAAAAATTCCCAAAAAATTTAATTAGCAGATCTAGAAATTACAAAGCGGTACTAGTGTATTTTTAAAGCCCCTTCTCTTGTCGCTAGCTGAATTTCAATAGAAATCCGATAAAACTAAGAAAGATGAGATTGATTTGATCTTTCAACATGAACAGTATACTTCACTATTTAAATAGATTTTACATATATTTAAAAAATTCGTGACCTTTGAAATGGAGCAGACAAAATGAAATTTTAAAAACAATAAACTCTGCTTCAAAAATAATGCAATCTTTCTTTTAATATTTCAGATTAAAGCCTTTGTAATGATCGCTAAATTCATGGGTTACTCAAAAGACCTGCTCGTTGGTCTAGAGAATTGGTAACTGAACTACTTATTAATATATTAATATTAACCCGCTCACGACCCTGCCTTCCTACCGCATAAAAAAGTACAGAAGTAGAGAAGTACAAAACAAAACAAAACACAAAAAAACAGTAAAGAAAACACACAAAGTACACAAAAACAAAAACAAGAAAGAAACATTCGCGTCGGCTCATTTTGTTGCGAGAGTTTTAAAAATCCACTTTTTTTATTAATTGGACGAAACATCTTTGCCAATAGTCGTCTAAAGTTTTATCCTCCTATGCTGTTAGTCTGTGGCCACTATGCCAGATTTTTAAAAAAATCTTAAAAGATATTTAGTTAATATGTTTTATATGCCTGTCTGGGGGTGATGACGTTGTTCAGTAGGAACAGACCTTCACAAGACAGTTGTGGTATCCTCGTATGCTTTTTTTCAGGCATACAGAGTAGCAAATCTAGTCAACGAATTTACTCAAATGAACACATTTCTGCATGATAAGAGTAAGAGTAATCTATTTGTATGAAGTTTTTACAAAAGTTAAGACAAACTTATACTCAACAATACTTTTTGTCACCGTATTGTGTGTAGCAATATATCGTTCCACAAAAAAAATGTAAACTGTTCAAGCTGTGTTGAATAATTAAACAAACATTTAATTTAGGTCAATTTTTGTCTCAGTAAAAATTAATGCTGGTCATTTTCAATGACTTGGAGTGTTATTTAAAGAAAACCCAAAACCCCTCGGGTTTCGCGTCAAAGTGTGCAAGCATTGTTCTTTTCCCATGACAGAATTGAAAGACATTCCTCGAACTGTGAAGACAAAACTTTAGGGCTATGTTTTGATGTACCAAAGATGCTGTTTGGCGCGACCGTCCTGTGCGTCTTGTTCTTCAATGGTGCGGGGCCTGTTGTTACCAAACGTGTGTTTAACCCGGCGGGTCGGGCTGGCTAGGCCTCGGGCGTGTCACCTCAGAGGTCGCGGGTTCGATAATCAATGGGCGGCCGCCCCTGTGGGTATTTGTCAAACATTGCTCGAGATATTGAGCGCGAATTCCGCGTTGACGTTTTTTGCTGCAATGATACACAAGGCGGAATGCGATCGTAACGTACGAGCCTCGAGCGTATGTTCATCGCATCCCAGGCAGTTAATATCTTTCTGCGTCGGTGTTCATCGTACCACAAGCAGTTAATATCTTTCTGCACCGGTGAAGATTAACCCCACAAACGTGATGCTCGATACAAAATTAGCCGATTCGGGCCATAAAATCCCGCATCGATTAAGATTTTCAGCAAGAAACTCAGTATGGTTGTATGTGTGTGAGAGTATTATTTTGTGCTCGTGTGTTTATGTGTGTGTGTGTGTTTACACAGCTTAGAACATTCCCTCTGTCTTTTGCTCTGGTAACTTAAGGCGATACAATACGTAGTAGAGACATTTTTATCTTTATCTAGAATGTTTCAGGTGCAGTTTATATCGAGTTATTTTTAGTAACAAATAAACTAACCACAACTACGTGTTTAGAGGATGAATCAAATTAATGACATGTACTTTAGGGAAATCCGTGCGTCCAAACTTAAAGTGAAGAAGACCAAATCCAACATTTGGCGCGAGACATTTCTACACACAAATAGGTGCCCAGATATGGCGTAGGGCTGTATCTAGAGACTCCCATGATGACGCCTACAGCTAAGTTGTTGTTGCTGTTGCTAAATATGCACCTGACTTCAACATTTGAACAACAGTCGTTGATTATGTGCACATCATGCACATCATACTAAAGACTTAAAAACATAATTTAATTATCTTAAATAAAAAACAACAACAAACAGAAACACCATACGTAAGACATGACCATATTGTCAATTGTTACAAAAATAAACTTAATAACCATGACTCTTGTCTCCGCCGGTCACAACCAGTAGGGAGCGACATCGTCATGGTGAGGGAACGCACTGTTGATTGCTATGCCTAGAGAGCTTGGGTCCAGGGCCGATGGAAGAAACGATATTGGAGGGAAATAGTAGGTTATGCACTCTAACCTTTTTGTGACCTTTATAACAAAAGAATATCGTCACAAATCCTCAAAGTAAAACTCGATATCAGAGACAACATACTATTATTGCTTTTTATCACCAACAAGAGGTAGTGCATTGAATTGAATTAAATCTTTATTAAGTCGATATATAAATACATAGAATATATCGAATGTAAATAATATGTGGGGAGGCTGCGTTATTAAAAAAGGAATTGCTTTAAACGTATCTCAAAATTTGTTAGCTGAATAAATACGACAACCTTTCAAGCCTATCTTTAATACTAGGGTAAACAGCTAAAAGCTTATAATGAGTGTGAACTCCTCTCATGCTGCTCCGACTGATACTTAATCCCGAACAGTTTTCAACATCCCGTTTATTGTATAACGATTCGTCGTAGGAATACAATGTATCTGCCTGTGAAAAATCAAACATAATTTTCCTAATAATACCCCGATATTAAGTTATTGCCATAGAATTTACATCATATATCGGTCACAATATTTGCTTACGTTCCAAACAGTTCGGTTTAAAATATTACTGTTAAGAATATGCTTTATTTTTTATGATCCGCTTCTATACCTCTCCAATGGGATAATTTTTAGAGGATAAAAAGAAAACGTACAGTATATGAATTTGAATAACTATTTATTCATAGATCTAACGCAAAACAAAACAAAAACGCCCAACGTTCATCTTGAAGTTCTTCCACGATGCGGTTTTTAACTCAAGCAAATTCATTATTGACTAAAAGGTTTAAAAAAGATAACTATCAATGGCGTAGAGAGGACAGTTGATGTCACCAGCAGTTTTGAAGTACGTGTTTTTGAATAAGGAAAGAAACTGAACCAGGATAGATAAGTTTTGATTTCCCCAAAGGTTGTCATGTTTTTGTTCTGTGTAGAGGGTGCGCAATCCTCCAAGATGCCAACAAAACCAAAATCTCAGTACAACCCCCAAAACATAAAGCCTCTTTCCATCATCCTGCACGTAAAGAAAATTCTAGAACTGCTTACGAGTTTATAAAACTGCACTGGAGTTTCCCTCAAATGTCAGTCCAATTTGTCTCGTTATTGTGGCGACCTATCGATATTGAAAAGGTGACAATGTAGATTATTGGCTGATCAATTATGAAAAATCAAGAAAAGGTGTTAGTGTACGAAAAGACACGCGTGAGAGAACTGGCATCCATAATTGTCATATTCATAAAATATTTTGATTTAACCTTTTCCAATTCTGTAGACCCTTAAGGTTAGTCAAACCACGTGATACTTACGCCTCTTGCTGGTTGAGTCGGTGTCAGTGGAATGTGACCCACCGGCACACAAGTGCTGTTAGTCCCCCTCTGTCTTTCTGTTTCGGCACCTAAAACCGTCAGACATTAGTCTTAGGACACGTCCGCAATACAGCCAAAGGCTAACGATGGATGCTGTGAAACCAACAGAGGAAAACCAAACTTTAGGACCTAGACACCTTTATTTAAGCGACGCAGTGTTCAGACTTTCTCATTACCGACTGAGTGACTGGGTCCAAAAATTTGTTTGAAAGTTTAAAATTTTTTTGATAATTCACAATTTAGATTCAACACTGTATCAAACAGCAGCACTACCAGCACCACCACACTAAGTATCATTATTACCATTATTATTGTCTAATCATCTTTCTTTGTAATTTGTAATAATGACGGAGCCGCAGCCGCTCTTTTAGGTACGAACCAGGTACCATCTTCGGGCCAGTTCAGAGCACTATTCGACCGATTTATCGGCGCTGCCTACGATCTTTATCAAAGCTCTCTTCTAGATTTACTTCTCCATGGTTCCAAATGATGATGAGGATCTCTTACGGCGACGGGTCCCAAGTATAATGTCTGACTTGTTAACATAGTGTCACACACAAGAAAACCACGTGGATACCACATGTCCTGTCTTAGCCACTCACTTTATACAAATTTCGACCCAACCAGTAGGGGGCGACACCTGACCAACAAATGTGCCCGATCTGCAAACTTCCTGGTTGGGGGGAGGGGGGGCGGTGGGGGGCGCGGTGGTCCTGGGGTAGAACATCGGCTTCCGACGCAAAAGGTCCGAGTTCGAGTCCTGGCTATTGCGTTCTCTACTAGTTGGGTCGGTGTCAGTATAATGTGACCGGCTGAGACAGGAGTCATGGTATCCCCGCCCTGTCTCGTGTGTGGCAGCACATAAAATTGTCAGGCGTTATCTTGGGGCCCGTCCAAAATATAGCCTATATAATGCTGATGTTGCACGTTAAACCAACTTAACTCGACTCACTCCTGGTTAGGAGAGCACCGCCCTGCCTCTTGCACGGATTCTCTTTATCAAGTGCAGGAATCCTCTTAATAATTATAACATTTCCCTGGTATCACCCCCTTCCCCTATACAACACTGACACATATTAAGTAGAGTCATCTCTGTACCTGGTCACTGTAAGCCCCGGACTCCAGGTGAGCGGGGAGATAATGTTCATCTCAGGCTAAGGAAGATCTCCCCCTGCAGAAAGCGACCGACATAATTACAAGTCTGGCTATACCAACTACTTCTTTTTCCTTCCCGTTTCCACTACGTTAATTATTCGATAACACCTTAAGCAATTAACCGATCAATTCTTCACGCTGTCTCGTTACCCTCAAATCCTCTTCTCCCCCCCCCCCTCCACCATATTTATCCCTTCTCCTTCTCACGCTTCTCCTTGCTCTTCTATACGTTGAACAAACCATCGAACATTTTTGTAACGCTGGTGTGAGTTAGATTTGTGTCGTAATTGTTGAAGCGTTGTTGCTCACTCAATCCGTGCAGATCGACAAACAGAATAGCGTGAATGGCGAGGAAGCGATTTAACAAGACTATGCCTTGTGTACTAAAAGACAGGGACTCACACACACACAAACACACACACACACACACAAAGCGCATGATAGAACATCCCTTGTAGACACTGAGAAGCAGTTCTGTAAAAGACAGTGAGAAAATAAAAGCCTCTCAGTAAGCAGCATGGATTTTTCTAAGTGTCTCAATGAACAGATTAATAAATATTTAGAAAGGTATTTGAACGAATCAGATAAATCATTATACTGCAAAGTAAAAACAAATAGACATGTTGAAAAAAAAAGATGTTGGGACAACTTACGAAATACAGAGAGAAACATAATTATTAAATTTAACAGGACGTAGGGTGTATTAAAGAGAGATAGATAGATAGATAGATAGATAGATAGATAGATAGATAGATAGATAGATAGATAGATAGATAGATAGATAGATAGATAGATAGATAGATAGATAGATGGATAGATGGATAGATAGATAGATGGATCAAATAGACATGTTAGAAAAAAAAGATGTTAGGACATCTTACGAAATGCAGAGAGAAACATAATTATTAAATTTTACAGGACGTTGGATGGATTAAAGATAGATAGATAGATAGATAGATAGATAGATAGATAGATAGAATAGATAGATAGATAGATAGATAGATAGATAGATAGATAGATAGATAGATAGATAGATAGATAGATAGAAATGTCATTATACAGATAGATAAATGGATGGATGGAATGGATAGAAAGAGAGGGAGGAAGAAGGACAGAGCGACAGACTGCAGTCGGACAGGTAAACTAACAAACCGACATAACACAAAGAATGATAAAATAATAGAAAATCGATAGACTTGTTCAAAGAGAGACAAAACAGATAGAAAAAAGGAATACTTTGAGACAAAGAGTTCTTTTTGTTAAGCCCAAGTTCCACGATCACGGTTGAAATACTTCATTTTCTTTCCTACTCATTGAATATCTTTCAGAACCACAAAATGGTTCCTTGTTTCTGATAAAGTCCCACCCTTTCTTCACCATCTTCTTTCCTCTACAGTAATGCTAGGGCAAGAATGCCTATATAAATATAGGGGAAGATCCAACCAACCAAAACGCACATATTAACCATGATTAAGTAGATCTAGATTATTCGACGAAAAGCCGCTTTTTTCTTTGTGTAATTTTACTTTATTTAATTAATAGTTTCCTAGTAGCCTAGTATCTATCGTGCAATTTCTTCTTTATAATTTGCTCATTTTTTTTTTCTCTAAATGTCAACTTCAGTTCTTTTGACCTTTCTTTAGTCAGTTCATTCCGAATAAATTCTTCTTTTAAGTTTCAAACAACTGTATTGACAATTATAAAAAAACTTTTCATCTTTATCCCCCCCCCCCTTTC